>JANBSK010000008.1:0-89846 GCA_027578135.1 Coemansia sp. RSA 2524
CACCCACGCTTTGTGTGCGTGAGCCGTATCGTGTGGACTATATACATGAGACGGACTTTGAGCTGATGCGGTACGGCGGGCGGAGCGCGAACATCACACGGGGACGCGTTGCGGTCGCTCGTGCGTGCACGGCAGATAAAGTGGGCGACGTTGGTGGACGTGTCGTTGTGGTGACTTCAAAATGTTTGTTGTTTGAGACGGCGTTTATGCTGGAGCAAATGGGAGCCCGCGCCGTTGTGTTCGTACGATCGGCGCAGTACAAACAGCCGTCTCGCGCCCGAGTGCGTCTTGTCGAGTGGAGGGAGGGAGACCCGTTGATGACAATCCCCGTGCTCTCCGCAACACATTCCGTGGGCCAAGTCCTAACCCACGCATCGCGCGTAGATATCGAAACGCACTCGCAAATCGACGAGGTCGAAACATTCAACATACTTTGCGTGGGCCGAACAGGCGACCCCCGCAACACAATCATTGTGGGCGCGCATTTGGACTCGGTACGTAATGGTCCGGGCATCAACGACAACGGCTCCGGCTCGTCGTCCATTTTGGAGATCCAGCTCACGCTCGCCCACACAAAGTTCGACCCACACAACCGCCTCGTGTTTGCATGGTGGGGCGCCGAAGAAGACGGACTGTTGGGGTCCCGCCACTTTGTGCATACGATGGCACACAACTGGACCAACAAATGGTCCGTTTACGAGCCTCGCATCGAGTGGTCGGATATTGCGCTTGACCTCAACTTTGATATGCTGGCGTCGCCCAACTATATTGCGCTTGTGCACAATGGCACAGATGCTCCCCGGAATGCTCGAATAGGGTCGCAACGCATTCAGCGTGTGTTTGAGAACTATTTTGCGCGGCACCAGTACACATACGAGGTGACGGATATGCGAGGAGGATCTGATTTTCTGCCGTTTGTGCAAAACGGCGTGCCTGCAGGCGGCGTGCTCACCGGAGCTGGAGAACTAAAGACTATTAAAGAGCGGTTGGTGCATGGGGGACTGGCACGTGCTGCGCTTGATACGTGTTACCACCGGGACTGCGACACGCTGCTCAACATCAACATTGACGCGCTGCAGAAAATGTCCCGGGCTGCCATGTACGCTGTGTCCACGCTTGCTTCCACGGTGGATTTGCGCGGATACTTGGCCGGGCATCCCGAATTCTAATTTATTTATTTAATTAAACTGTGTTCAATAAGCAAAGCCCACGACTTTTGCAACAGCTGTTCGGGCAGGTTCCGTCCAATCAGCACCAGCTTGTATGGCACATCTGCAGTTAACCCAGTCGTGTCAGGGACTACAAACGCATCGTACATTTCGCACACACCCTGCACGACAATTGTCGCCCGCTCATAGTGCTGGTCACTGCCCACCGGCACAAAGCCTGCAACCGCCAATCGCGCCTTCAGTCGCATCACTTGCATCTCCCCGTTTGGCTCGTTTCCGGGAACCCGTCCGTCCCACAACAGCTCCTGGATCCACTCGTCCACAAGCGACCACCGCAAACGCCCGGGTGCGCTCAACATCACCGTCCCAATACTCGTATCAATAGTATGGACATACGATTTCTGCCGTATCTCCGGATCCACATTCGCATACGCGCCAATTCCCAGCACATCTTCTATCGCAACCCGCCCGTACTGCGTGTGCAAGATTTGAGCCGCGCCATTGATCTTCGATATCATTTCATCAATCTCCAATACCTGCTCCCGAGTCGCCAAATCCGTCTTGTTCACCACAACCCGGTCTGCAAACGCCACCTGCCTCTGCGCATCATTCATCCCGTCCTCTCTGTGCTCTCCCATCTGCCTGATAATATGTTTTGCATCCACCATCGTCACCACCCCGTCCAGCCGGATCTCACTCCCCAGCTCCTCGTTCGTCCACAACATCGATGCAACTTGTCCTGGATCCGCCAACCCCGTCGTCTCCAAAAGTATATAATCAAATTTGCCTTTCTGCGCCATCAACGACTCTATTGCTTTCAAACCTTTGTCCTTTATGGTGCAGCACATACAGCCGTTTTTCAGGTCCAGCCATTCCTCAACTGTTGCGCCGTTGTGCGAGGATGTGAGTGACTGGTCGATGCCTTGCGAGTCGCCAAACTCGTTCATTATTACGGCAATGCGCTTTCCGTGGTTGGCGGTTAAAATGTAGTTAAGCAACGTTGTTTTGCCAGCACCGAGGTATCCGGTCAAGATGGTGGCAGGGACTATTTTGTCCGACGTTTCAGCTACGTTTGTTGTTTCGCCCACAGACTCTGTTGGCTCTACAACCTCTGGAGCTACGCCCGCCACGTCAACCAGCTCGGGTATATCCTCATCCATTTCTAAATTCAAACCCTACCAAAATACAAAAGAAAAAAATAATTCCAAAAAGAGAAGAGTAGAAAAGAAAACTAGCGGCATTTCAATCAAAAGTCTTTATTTGCTGAACGCAGTGACGTCATAGCATTCACTGCACATCTAACTTAGTTGCCTCCACCCCAACTAAAGAACCCAGTCCGTGCCGCCTTCTCTTCGGCTACAGGCGCTCCACCGCCGCCGCGCATCGGCTTGGCAATGCGGCTGAACCGCAGCACACTCGCTGCCGGTGCCACCCGTTCCTGTCCTCTCATGCTCTGCATCTCCTCCGCCTTTCTCTTCCACGCCTCGCCCTGGCTGCTCGCATCCTGCAACCGACTCTCCAAATACGCAATCCTTTCCGTCCGTGCCACCAGCTTGCGCTCGCCCAGCGCCACCTGTTTCTTCAAATCTGTGTTTTGCACAACCAGCTCTTTTTGCATAAGCGTCAGCTGCGCAACGTTCTTCTCCAAAAGTTGCATACGCTGAGGTTGGCTCGGACTACGACGACTCAGCTGCGCGTTGTGGGCACGTTGCTCGTCCAAAGCCATTTCGAGCTCGATTATCTTTTCGCACCGCGATTGCACGTCGCGCATTAGGGATTTGCGCATCGTGTCGTATTCGAGGATGCGTTGCGCCATTTCGCGCCGCATCGTGTGCATTTCGCGCTCTTTGAGCATCGCGTGCTCGGTGGCCGCTGTCACGTCGCCTGAGCCCGCTGCATCGCTTGGGGCACGGCGCTCGTGACGAGATGCCAGCTCCGTGTCTTGCTGCTCGATCCGTGCCATCAGCTCGCGGTTCTCAGCGCGCAGCTCACGCTGGCCAGTTTGTGACTTTGCGAGCTCATCCTGCTTGCGCTGCAGTTCCGTCTGTGCTGCCTCGAGCTGCGTCTTTTGGCTGCTGAGCTTGTTGCTGTAGTGGTCTTCGAGCTTCTGCCGCAGATCGTTGATGGTCTCCGAGTCCCGCGTGCTTTGCTGCTCGTCCGCCACAATTGACTGCTCGAGCATCTCCTCGTACTCGGCCATCAGCCGCTCGTACTTGCTGTCAATGTCTGTGCACTGCGCAACCAGATCAGTGTGCGTCTGCTTCAGCTCGTTGAGCCGCGAGTCGCGCTCATCGATCATGTCGCGCGCCTCGTGCAGCTCGCGCCGCATCTGCATCATCATCTCAACCTTTTTGCTGTCGTCATCGCCTGCCTCAACCAGCGACCGAAGCAGATCGCCCATGCCAGCCTCGTGCCGCGACACTGCCTTGGCCGAGTCCATGTCGCTAAGCATAGCCGCCACTCGTGCTGCACGTTCTGCCTCCTTGTCTGCCGCATCGGGCGACGAAACCCGCATCTCGCTGGCCATCGCCTGCAGCTTCTCAATCTCTGCGCTTTGCTCGCGCCCAGCCTCGGCCATGCTCTCGATTGTCAGCTCAGCCTCGCGCTGCGCAAACATACTCTTCTCCAGTTCCATCCGCAGCTGCGCCGTCTCGGTCGCCAGCCCCTCGCTGCGTCCGATCGCGCCCTGTGACTCGCCACGCAGGTACTCTAGCTCCTCGCGCATGGCTTCACACTCTCGTGCTGCCGCCTGCAGATCGTGGTCTCGGTCAGCCAGCACGTCGTTGAGCTCGTTCTCGCGCCGCAGAAACTCCTCGCGCTCGTCTTCGCCCATCACAATGGTCGGCGACCCTGATCGCGAGCCCAGCTCCGACATCAGCGACTCGTGCAGCAGCGTCGGCGTGGGAGAGCCTACGCGCATGCCAGTGGGCGTTGGACTCTGGGGCGGAGCCGAGTTGCCTACTCCCGCACTCATCGAGCTGCGGCTCATCGATGCTCGCGGCGTCGACGCCCGCGCCGCGCTGCTTTTGGCCGATGGCGTCATCGCTGCCGGCTGCTTGTCTTTGCCAACCACACGCTCCCACGTAACGTAGTTGTCGCTCTCAACCATGCCGCCAGAGCGCCATATCTTGACCTCGCCCTCCAGCGCCGTCGTATATGTCTGGAACGACACACACTGCGCCCGCGTCTTTTTGAGCATGAGCTTGAGCTCTGCCGGGCTAAAGTCCTGATTGACCTTGGCCTTGTTCTTGATCGACTTTGCCCGCATACCAAACCGCAAAGTGCCCACGGTCTCGGCCGCATTGAACGACGACGGCGAGCAGTTGATGATCAGTGTGGTGCGCGAGTTACCGCCCAGTGACTCTTGCAGAATACGTGTCAGCTTGGAGTCGCGGTACGGAATATGCGTGGACTTGCCGTCCGTAAGTGCGTTGATAACCATGCCCAGCGCAGACAGTGATTTGTTGATCTTCTTGGCCTCTTCAAGCGTCTGTCCGGTAGCACCTGTTTTGCCGACCTTTTCCGAGCCAGCCAGATCCACCAAAAACAGCCGGCCCATCTTGGTCTTGCCGCTGACCGTGTCCTTTTGCTCAATCGTGATCTGGAATATGCTGTGACTGCGCGAGCTCTCGGCATTCATGTTTGTGTATGCGACAACTCGGTTCTTGGCACCTTGCCGCATCACCTGGTACACTTCGTCGATGCTGCTGACAAAAACTTCCATCAGACCCTTGACGTACACGCCGTTGGCCTTGTCCTCGTGCACGGGCAGATTGGTCTCGTCTGGGTTGAGCAGATCGCGGATCCGCTCCATGTAGATCTCCATGTATGATGCCTTGACCATGTACTCCACGGTTGGCGGCGACTCGACGATCTGCCCAAACACGCCCTCGACAATCCGTGGCGTAATCCCCTTTAGGCTGTCGTTGTCGATGTCGGCACCCATCATTGTAAACGTCTTTCCCGATCCCGTCTGGCCATAGCAAAAGACGGTGCCGTTGTACCCGTTGAACACGTCTACACAGGGAGATACTTGATGAGCACAACAATCTATATTACGGCTTGCATAGTCTGCGGGATAGTCTTACCTTCAAGCGTGTCGCGGATAGCATAGTTGTATATCTGGGGCTGGGTAGAGTCAATTCCAAACACGCGGTCAAAAGTAAACGACCCAGTGTGCTCATCGCACTATATAGCAAAACAAACGGGCACATTAGCCTCAAATTACATTTTGTGCAGTTTATAATAGAATACGTACGTTTAGACGAACAGTCGACTCATCCTCGAGCTCAATGACCGAGGTTCCGCCAGATTTCTTTTCGAGGGAATTGGGCGGGCGGAACCGTGCAATGACCTTGATGTTGTTGTCCTGGGACATTTGATGTCCAAATTGCAGTGCTGCAGCTGCACGCCAAACAGAAAATAAAAGATATTAAAGTGTATGCTAAAGAAAGAACAAAATAAAACTTGGGGAGTGTTTATTTTTGTATTTAGATTTCTTTGCGGGGCGTGATCATGTGTGGTATTTGGTGGTCTGTCTGCAGCAGTGCAAGTCACGGACCATTGCATCACTAGTCACACTGAGCCTTGTGTTATTTGGGTCTTGGCATGTTTGCGGGTGCGCAAGTCACGGACCATTGCATCATTAGAGTCACAAAGGGCCGAATACGAGCACAAGCACTCGAGGGACTGACTGATAGTGCGCAAAGTAAGCGACCAGCGCTCACACCGTTTCCGCACCGTCCCATCTATGAGATCCGACCTCCGAATCCTTATAGCATGCTCCCACCCGTACCGTGCTTCTCCAGTCATCAGCACCAGACTTCGCGGCTGCAAATCCACACTTGTAAAACAATCGGCTCCTGGCTTGCGAAAGTCCATCTGCACAGGCGTGCCCAGCGACACAATAACAAGTGTATCGGTAAACGCAGTATGGCTGTCGGCGTGGAATGCGATTCCAGAGCCTGGCGGGTACCGCTGGATGGTCAGTTGGTCGGGCTGACACGTGTATGAGGGCACTGCGCTGCGAATGCGTTCGATGTATGGGCGGATCCACGCGGGCAGCTCGAGCGACGCCGCCAACGAGGCATCGCCCACGTGTTTGGTGTGATAGTCGAACGAATGTCCATAGTGTTTGACAAACCGATCTTGAATTTTAAACCACTTGTCGCTTTGTGCATCGTTTTGGATACCGCGCATACGCAGCTCACGCTCCTCGTCGTCCCGAATACTTTGCATAATCATTTGCTCTTCACTTTTGGTGATAAAGTCTGGAACATAAAACAACCCACGACTCTCATCAAGTACCTGACTGCTTTGCGGCTCATGGTCGGCCAACCGAGCAAACTGCACGTGCGTAAGATACTCTATAAACAACAATTTGCCGCCAAACACATCGCACGGCTTTTCGTGTACAGCATCGTATGCAACTTTGGCCTCGTCGCCGCTCCGAAATCGCGCAAAACTAAATGGTTTGTTGTGCTTGAGGACAACGCGCTCGAAGCCCGCGAATGCGCTAAACACTTGTTCGAGGCGGGAGCTGGTTGCGCAGCCTGCGGCGCCGAGCCCCAGATTAATGATGCACAGGGTTTTGCGGGGTCGTGGGTCAAATAAATGGGCGGTTGATTGCAAGTTTTCTGAGCGCAGAAACGCAGCATAGGCGTCAGTGCGATGCTTGTTGAGCCGGAACTGGGCTTTGCGTTCGCGCCGCGAAAGTGTTTCGTTGTCGCTCTGTGGAGTTGAGTGTTCGCTGTCGCTGCTCAGATCAAGAGCAGCAAACGGCGCTTCGTGCAGATCTGGTGAGCTCATAACGTGGCAATATAGTTGGCATTAAAACATCAAGTGCTAAACTGTAGAAACCATCGATTTTATTACGAGTCTGTTTTTTCAGCACCCTGAGCACCTGATTTACCAAGCCATGGCTCGCCGGCTCTCCGAGCCGCGATCAAGCCAGGGAAAAACGGATGGAAAACAGACTCGTTAGTAATTGGCATGTTTAACGAGTTCTGCACATGTTTTGCAACGCCACTTGGCAACCATCCGACTCATTTTTTTACCGGACGAATGGTAGAGTTTAGTAAATAAACCCGTTTTATTCAGTTAAATACTTGGCAGTCTGTTAAAAAAGGGTGAGGCGGCTTGGGTCGAAACTGATCAGTACTGAGCCATCCATTGTTTGTAAACAGCAATTGTAAAAACCCAACACTACAAACCAAACGAAAAATAGACCAAAAAGAAGGGGTATTCCTATTTCTTTCTCTAATATTTTATAAAAATAATTGCGTATATATTAATACATGTCGTTTGCGTTTACACCAGAGGAGCAGTCACGGGTCGAGGTGGCTGCGTTTCTCGGAATCCATCTTGATCCAATCAGCTACGTCGATCTCTCGACGATTATAGTTCTTGGCACGATGTACGTGTTTGAGTTCATTGCGTTGTGCTACCAACTGCGTAACCGCGACTATTTGCCGTTGCGTGTCAAAAACGTGCCTGTCATGTTTTCGTTGTACTTTGGCGGCGTGTCGTGGCTTCTTGGCGACATATTCACCGGCGGGCTTGTGCACTTGGGCCAAAGCCCAGTTTTGCGAAACTGCAAGTTTACTGTAATCTGGCTGCGGGTCTGCATCGGCGCATACTACGTAACTTCCATATTCGCCCTCCGCTGCTATTCTTTGTATTATGTGTTTTGCAAAGGAAAGGCGTTCAAGGGCCGCATACTTTTGCTGAGTTTGGGCGTGACCGGTTTATCGATAGTTGCGTTCGGGGTTATTTCCATGTTATTGCCCGCACGAATGACGGTGGAGTACGAGGAGATATTGGATATGTGCAACTTTAATCATACATATGTGTTGTGTGTGCTGGTGGTGATTTGGACAATTTGGGCGTATACGGCGGTTATGAGCTGGAAGATGCGCAAAATACCGTTTTGTTTTAACGAACGCGTGGAGATATTCGCGACATTTGGCATTTTGCTCATTGTGAGTTTACTCAACAGCATGTGTTTGCTGGTGATTAGCATTTACCCAGCGTCACTGGGCTGGCGGACGGCGCTTGTGTATACAAACCATGTGGGCGCATCTATTGGGTACTGGGTGGTTATGTGGGAGCCCACATATGCGTGTATGTTCCACCGGGACGAGTATTTTCAGTACTGGATCAACATCCTGAAAGAGGACCAAATGGAGCGCGAGTACGAGTACTCGTCCAATCTGAACACCGACACGACGTTGAACTTGATCGAGTACCCGGATATTCCATACAAAGCCCATAGCACGCATGGTTCTACACTTGGGTCGACGGCTATTAGCGACATTTACACAACCGATCACGGTAACTAGGGTTTATTGCTGAAGTTATTAAAATTGGATAAACTATGATTCGGGCGCTGTGGCAACCCAGTAGTACGCATTGGTCGCAGACTTTCAGTCGTCGTGGCGAGCAGCCCACTCGGGGTGCAGCTTGGCCAGCACTGCAGCGGCATACACAAAGTATCCGTAGCAAAAGTGGTGGTCGTTGTACAGTCCACCAAGGGGAAAACAGGCCCAAACAATTGCACCATTAGTGTCAATCGCTTTTTGGTTATGAATTGTAAATCACATGGCCATGATCCATGCTGTGGGATCCGACAGGCAAGGGACCGGGTCTTCTACCTGCATAGGCTCGAACCGGCCGGGGCAGCCCGGGTATTGGGACCCGCTCGGTGGTCCAACAACAATGTGCATGTAGAGAAACAAAAAATATTACGTTCTTTCCCCCGCTCGTTTATTTATGGCTGCATTTTTACTTTTTTTTGTATATATGCGTTGGTTTGACACAATCTGGATTCGCAACGACTAATGAGCAACACGCCGGGCAGCAAACGCGGAGCGCAGATATTTGTAGAGGTGCAGGCGCCGCACCAGGCACGGACAGCCGAGCCTTCTAGTGGAATGACACGATCGCAGCTCGCATCGGCATCGCCGCAGCCTGCGACACGTACAATTGATCACATACACAGCGAGACAGTGCGCCGGGCACCGCCAGCTACATGGGACGCACAAGTGGCAGAGTTTCTGGAACGACTTGGCTCACCCCGAGTGCTAGGACTAGAAAGTCTAAGCGTGTGGCACGGCGAGATGGCGCGGCTGCGCGTGCCGGTGGCAGGGCACGAAACGGGGGCGCACGAGTTTCTGCAGTTTGTAGGACAGCAGCTGGCGGCAAACACACCGCGAACGGGCAACTTGGCGTGGGCAACGTTCCATATGGTGGCCGGGCTGCGGGCGCTGAAAACGGTAGACTTTACAGCAGACAGTGATCCTGCACTACGTACCCTGGTGTTTATGGTTCGTATCTCGTGGCGCGCCCTAAGCGTGGCTCGAGCGCGGCTTGATCGGGCCCTGGCGGACCGTCCAATCGCATCCGGCACGGTGGATCTGCTTGTCGACAAGGCGCGTGCACAAGACGATGCATCTGATACAGCGCGTTTGGGCGAGGTGCGGGCTCGTGCGTTTGTGCAGACGCAGGCGGACACGGCGCCGTTGTACCGGCAGGCGTTGCACCATGCGGTGTTGGCGGCGTCGCGACTGGATGTGCGACGAACGCAGGCGCAGCACGAGTTGTATCATGAGCTGTTGGCACTTTTGGTCTGTGTGTTTGCGCCGCAGGTGCAAGAGACGCAGTCAGATGAACCAAGCAGCGTGCTAATACATGATATGATGGAGCGTGTCGGTCCGTCGTCAGCGTTCAACGTGGCAAGTACGCAGGCCGAGGAGCTCGTGCATGCGTTGTTGCTGAACAGTTTGGCCGAGCCAGATCATGCTCCGGGTCTCGTGCAGGGCGTGTATTCGTACTTGTTTGCTCGGCCGAACGCGCCCACCACGCATGCATCGCTCCATGTGTTGTTGCTGCTGGTTGCGCAGCGTGCGCCCAATCCGTTCATGCAAGCTCTATCTGGGCTTTGTGATCTGCCCGACGGAGCCCCTCGTGTAGACACTCGAGTGCCGTTCCGCCGTTTGTTCGACAGGCTTGTGGCAGAAATCACGTCAATTGAGTGGACTGTGTTGTTGCATATTATGGTTTCGCGCAACGAGGCGTTCCGCACGTACGTGTTGGCACGGACTGATCCGGACACGCTGGCCATTCCGTTATTGCGGTGTATCAGCCAGGCCACGACGCTGTCCACCGACTCTGCGGCAAAGACTCATGTAAAGACCCCTGTAATGGCAAAGAGCCCTGATCCAGGACACGTGGATGCAGGGCCCAGCCGGGGCGAGCAACTGCGGCGCGGGGCACAGTTGCCATTTGCGGTAACATTGGACACGGTGCCATACGTGCACCTGTACTTGTGGATGAGCATTCTGCTGCAGCTGAGCGGAGATGCGCAGTATGTTGAGCAGCTGCACCGCACACGTGTTGAGTTCTATGCGGCACCGCAGCCGCTGCACGGGCAGATGCTGGGGCAGTGTGTGGCGCATGAGATGCTGCGGGTGCTGCAGCTCAATCTGTCGACAATCCGGGACAGCCATGTACATGATCTGGCCCTGGCCACACTATCGAGCATGCTGAACGGGGCGGTGCGTGTGACGGCGGCGCTGGCCCAACGACTGGTCCGTGTGTTTGAGGCCATACTAAAGCGGCACGTGCGGCTCACCATATTGGCGCAGCGCACAAAGGCAGAATTGGCGGAGAGCACCGTGTATGTGCAGGCACTAACATCTCTGTTGTGTGTGTTTTGTCGGTTGGCACGTTCGGACAATCCAGAGTTTGTGTATGCGCTGTTGCAGGCACGCGAGGCCCTTGCTACGTTTACCGCTCCTACAGACTCGAGTCCAGGGGCGCAGCGGGCGGCGTCGGCGTCGGCCGAGCTGCAAATGCGGGTCGCGTACTTCCATGCGCACGTGGCATCTCTGTCTTGTCCGCAGCCGCGCGATATCCTGCGCATGATCGAGACCGTATCTGAACCGCCCAATGCACTACGAGTGGAGTTTTCTGCAGTCGTGCCAAACTCCGCTTTGTGGACTGCGTTTATGCTGCCGCTCGTGTGGGAGCTGATACTGTCGGTCCCTGATCCGTGGATCTGTGAATCACCCGCTCCTTTGCTCGACGAGTTTGAGCATCTTGTACTCTAGTCTCATATTACGTGATTCAATATTAAGATTACTCTATTTCACAGTAAAATAAGGAGTATATTTTGGGGTGGATGGGATTTCCATGTCTTTTACAGAGTGGGGGTTGACTCGAGGCGCTTAATCGATGGCCGTGTGACACGTGACGATTTGCGCACCTTCGAGTCTGTGTCGAGAATTGGCATTGGTTCGGGCGACGCGCACACCGTCTTTCTCTTGCGCGCACGAGTGGTTCGTATTGGCCCAGTCGCCCGCACCACGTCGCTTTGTGCGCTTTGCGCGTGCCGCGGCGAGCACATATACGGCAGCCTACACTTTGGCAGCTCCACCAGAATACGCTTGCGCCGGGCGTTGTCGCGACACGCAGGTTCGCAGAACCACAAGGAACCAGCAGTTATGTGTGGAACTCCGTGTGGATGGCACGACTGGTGGTACGCACGATGACATCCGTCGCAGTGCGCCAGAATGTTGTCGCCTTCGGAAAAGTCCTGCTGGCATATTTGGCAGAACGTCTGGAGAACAGGCCGGATCCGTGACTCGAGCGCCTCGTCGGCAAAGCTCTTGAGGTTCAAACGCGGCATCTTGGACGCAAAGCCGTAGCCTTTGTAGTCGCAGCCGTGTTTGTTGCACAAAGTGCGCTTCCCCCAGGGCCCGGGCCGCCAGTTGATGCCCTCGGTCGTCCCGCAGTACCGGCACCAGTCCACGCCGTTCCGCGACAGCTCCTCAAACACCGTTGGCCGCAAGCTCTCGCGCGTCGCTGCCGTCACTGTCTCCACGCATGATTCGCCGCTCAGCGATAACGTATCCGAATCACTACACAATACAAAAGAGGTTTAGCTCCATAGTAGTCAATACGCAGGTGTCTAGCTCCACACTACTTTAATCAGCAAGCACGGCCTGGATGCGTTTATGCAGCATACTGCAGATGCCCACGCATAGTGCGGGCAACAAGCGAAATAAGAAGAGAGAAAATAGAGACAATCCCCTCCCGCGCCAGCCAAACAATGCCCGAGCAATACAGCATACTTGTACAGAGGATCCGAAGCATGCACGAATTTACTTGCCAGGAGAAATTCCCGCTGTCAAATATGAATTCACTTTTCTCCCACATGCACGCACGCACTCCTGGGTGCATATCAGAGGTCCGGTTTCCTAAACGACGATCGTGCCACATGGGCCAGAAATGTCCGATCATCAGACATAAACTTACCATTCATACTGCGACTTTGCCTGCTCGACATGCGCTGACAACAACAGTGCCTCTTTGGCTCGTAGAACGTCGTCGCTGTCGCAAGTGACGGTGGCTGCCGGCGACGGCTGACGAGGGCTCGCCGCACACACCGCATCGATCTCGCCCCACACCGAGCGGCCCTCTGTGCCCTGCAGATCCGCAAACAGCGCCAAATCAGATTCCGACTCGAGTCCTTCGAGCCCGTCGCTGGGCATCGCCGGCGCCCGCACGCGCACATCGTCCATGTCGCTGACCGGCGTCAACTGCGGCGTCTCGTGCCGTTGCTCTGGTGTAAAGAACACATCGTTTATAATCTTCTGCTTGTGGCTCGACGTCGACAGCCCCAATAGCATCTCCCACGGCAGCGCTGCAAGCATCCACGGCGGCGCTAGCTGCGCCGCTACAGGTCGCGGTGCCACCACCGGGCTGCCATTGTCGTTGCGCTGCCCCATTGTCTGCGCTGGCAAGCTGCCCCGAACTCCTGTCTGCGGCAATACCATGTGTGCTGCCAGCGTAGCTGCTGTCGTCACCGCCGACGACGTGGCAGACATCGCCGCCATGGCAAATGCTGATGCTGCGGCTGCATTGCTGTCGGTCACGCTACCATCGATGCCAAGCGAACTGCTCCGCTGTTGCGTGTCAAACGCGTATTGGCCCGCTGCACTAGCGTCAATGGTGGCTCTGCGGTGCCCGCCCGGGTAATGTCCGCCCAGTCCGCCCATATGCGGCTTTGCCAGCGTATTTGTCGAAAGCATTGTCTGACTCTGAAAGAAAAATAGCACAAGGATGAAGAAAGAAGGGATATGAAGAAGAGAACGAGAAGAAGAAAAGAGGGAGTGTGGCCCGGGGAGAAAGCAGGTCACGTAAAATATTCACTCGAGTTTTCGCCTGCAGTAAAAGACGCAACCGCTTTATATCCACGAGGAAACAGGGATAACAAAATACACCCTGGTAATAAATCAAGTCTTGGGCCCAGCCACAGACGCTATTATCGATAAACGCTAGTCTTATATGGACGCGCTGACTTTGCCAAGCTAAGGGTCCGTTTGAAACTCAACCGTATGATAATGTATACTACCCAACAGAAACGGTGCTCTGATATATATATGTGATAGCCAAAAAGTGCTTGGGAAAATGGCCGTGCACTCCAAGAAGATAAAAATGTTAAATTTGGATAAACGCAAAAGAAAGAATTGTTGTGCATCTTTCGTTTTAAACTGTCAAGCCGCCTCTTTCTGTGCGCAACACTTGAACACGCTTGCACTGGCCGAGGGGACAAGTGATGTCCCTTGTTTTTTAAAACGACTGTTTTTGGCCAGCATGCACAAAAATAGTTCTGAGAAAATGTCTATAGGAGGGGGTCGCTTGCCCCCCTCGTCTCTGCCTTGGCAGCCGCCGATTGGCCCAAATTGTGCATACTCATGCCCGCAAAGAAAGATATTCTTTTTAGCACAAGCTGTGCGCATATACTGCGCTCGTTGTTTTTTGCACTGTGGAAGCAGACACAGACTGTCTTGGCGCTGCCGCTGCTGTGTCTGTCACCTGCTCACTCAAAGTCCCGCTCTGTCAAAAGCCCTACCGCACACCAAGTCTCTCTGTAAGCAAGGCATGCACATAAATAACGCCTAGAAAGAAGGTTCACCCCGGATCAGCCGACATTTGAGACTTTTAGTCCGCCCTTGACCCTTGTCCCCCTGGTGACCACTTTTTATTGGTCCCAGGTGCACCCACACCGTCCGACTGCGTGCATCTGGATCCTTTCCGTAAATGGCGTGAGCTGGAGGGTTGCTTAAACAACCACGGTGCTGATCCTAAAGATCTGCCCACCATGAATTTATGCACGCGGAACCAGTCTGATCCAGTTCCAGATATGGAAGTGTGGAAAAATAACAACTGGGACCGTCGCTGCGCAAGCTTTTGCTTTAGCAAGATCACCTGCAAGAGTGCTAAGGATTTCCTTTTGTCAAGAGGCCCACGTGGTGCAGCTCTTATCGGGAATGACGCCAAAACTCGAAAAAACCACGTCTTGGTGTCTATTTACTCTATAAGAAACTTCTAGATCCGGTTGGCCCAGCGCCCGGGACTGAGCTGGATCACGCCGTACTCGCCCGAGTACATCCAGTCTTTTCTCTGCGCAAACAGCTCGTTGGCCCGCTGCGGTTCGACGCCCGCAATTGTGTCGCATTTTGATGTGCGCAGGGCCACGATGGCCGGCGCAGTAGGATCATCGGCGATCGGACCAATAGCGTCGACAAACGGCGTCGATACCGGCCACTGCAGGTCGTAAACCAGCTTGCGGTAGTTCAGGTCGCCCTTGAAAATTACCATGTCGCTGTTTGTGAGCCCAGCCCACACGTCAGCGCCTTTGGTCGGCAGATAGCGGTATCCGTACGGGCCAGTCCAGAACAGCTCGTCGTGCAGCTCCCACACACCGGCGTTTAGCAGCTCGTTCCACCGCGCACCCAAGCCCTGTAGCACACGCTCGTCGGCAGTTGACAAACCCGTGGCACCGACAGACGCAGGGCTCTGGATAGCGTCGACCAGCCAGTGAAAGTCCGTGTTGGTGACGTCAGACACATACCATGGAATGCGTTTTGGGTGGAAAACGACTTTGGCGGCAATGCCCGCGGCCACCAGCCAGTGCGCAAGCAGCACATCTTGCAGCAGCTCAAACCCAGAGTTGTCGAGCACAATGTCCACGCGACCGCCGTGCACCTGGCTGACAATCTTCCAGATCCGATCCGTGTCGTTGGCCGCAAGCTTGCTGTTGTTCTCGCCCGACGATATCCGCGCTTGCATTTCCTCAAGCTTCTCGTTGCTTAGATCCGGGAACATGCTCAGATCAGTCTGGTTGCCCCACAAACTGGCCTGCAGCATCTCGACAAACGCCAAATGCTGCTTGGTCGAGTTGCCCAGATCCGCCACCGTTTCCTGCGTCAACGCATCGACTCGAGCACACAGCTTGGCCACGGCGACCATCGATGCCCGGAACGTGTCCTCTTTTTTCGTGGCAAAATAGTCGTATGTGTTCCAGAACTGCGATTTTCTAAAGATTGTTGCGATGCGGCGGTACATGTACGTCTCCCAGGCCAGAAACGGCGTCGAATACCATGTGCCACCAGAAAAGTACTCAGCCAGCCAGTGGTTCCACTCGGCAATGTCGCCAGTGCCGTCGTCATTGAGCGGCGTCAAAGGCTTGTCGGTGACCATTTCGTGCTTGAGCTTGGACAACAGGCCAGTCAACTGTTTGCCCTCGGCCACAGCGTCAACTGAGTCTGTGCGCTGAACGGCTGCGTAAAAGTCGTTTATCACATCGGTCAGAATGTGCGGTACACGGTCGTGGAGCGACGTGTATGTAAAGTTACTGCCGTCACGGGCTGCGACAAGCGGCGGAAACGGAGTGTTGTTGGGCGCAAAACCAGCCATTGTATTCTTTATTGCTGCAATAATCAAAATAACGAAGAGATAAAGATAGCGGAGGATAAAAGATAGAAAGTGTCCTTTTATGGTCTGGAAACCTCAAGTGTGGAGGTTGGCTGGCAGTGTAGAAATTAACGCGGTTTCGCATGCATTTTGCGCCCGGTCCCGCCCGACAGCTCCGAATGCAGCATTTGTCTGCTTGTAGGCTCACATGACACAGTCATATCCAGCACAGCCGCTGTGCGAAGCTGGATGCACTACATATATGCATGCTTGCTGACTTTTTTCTGTTGTGAGCTAAACAATTGATCCACCTGCTCACGCTCCCTCATTTTCCCTTCCAACTTGTTTCTTTTCTCCACGCAAATGACATACTTTTCTATCAGTTTAAATATTTCTTTGTAACTTTGGCACACACATGCGGACAATTTCTCTGTCTTCGCGGCTACAGTGGGCGTTCCGCGGAACTGTACTTCCAGGCGCATTGGCTACTGGCGATGTAGACAACGACGGAGTAAGTATTTTACATTTAGCTATTTCTGTAGCGTTTGTCCAAACAGAAAAGGGTTATTAATTTCAAGTTTGTAGTGCAATGAGTTTGTGGTGGGAAGCGTGCAGGGCGAGCTGGCAGTGTTTCGAGGGCGTGGCGGCTGCGGGTCGTGGCAGCATTCGGAGACCCAGGTTGAGCCCGAGTACGATTGCTGGGACGCAGTAGAGCGAGGCGAGATCCCAAGCGACGCAGCGACGCGGGCCAATGATTATATCAATGGAATCAAGCGGCAGAGCACATACACGAGCGTTACATCCAACCGCGAATCAGTATCTGTCGACGACATCATGCACATGTTTGATGGCCACAACACGCACTTGTCGGCAGCCACAGGCTCAGGCGAGTCGAGCTCAGACGAGCACCTTGTTTCGAAGCGCACATCGCTGCACGCATGGGACCCCGAGACTACAGAGCACATTAGGTGGGAGGATGCGCTGGATATCGAGCGCGACGGACGCAAGCCATGGGTGCTGGCGCAGCGGTTAGGCACGATCTCGTCGGTCGTTGTTGCAGATATAAGTAATGTCGGACACAACTCGATTGTGGTGGTCAATGGCGAGGGCAAGTGCCATGTATTTGATTATCCGTTCAAGCGCCGGTTGCACCCGGATGCAGCAAAGCGGCGGCGCCAGCGCAATCACTACCGTCGGTTCTCGCAAGATCGGTTCTTCCGGGACAAAACTGCCGTAGACGAGCAGCGTGAACCGCCTATTGTCAGCATTGGCGACGTCGATGTGCAACCGATCATGTCAAGTATGGGCGGCACACCGCGACCGCGAGTACATCGCACAAAGTCAGCATTTTCTGCCGCGTTGGCTGCAGCGGCTGAGCTTGACCCTGTGCACCAGCGCAACCGAAGCACAAGCATATCGACGCCCGCGATGCGTAATCTCGCGGGCTTGCAGCCTGACATTGCATCCTCACAGTCAGCTGGCACACTGGCGCTGCAGCGTCTAGCACAGGCAGGTGACACCACAAATAGTGCGTCTACCGTAACCATTGGCACACTCAACCGCGCAAAGTCAATCAACACCGAGGCGAATGCACTTCCGGTGCCAAAGTCTCCGTGGCGGCCCGCGTCAGGCGTCGATGGCCAACTCTACGACTCTGCAAACGGCTTTTTGGTGCCTGGATACGACATGGCATCAGTTAGCAACGTCTCGCCGCAGGTAGATGCGCCACTAACGATGCTCGACGGACGGCCAGGCAGAGGCGCACCTGCATATACGTTTGGCGACAGCAACCCAGTGGAAATGAATCATATTCCAAACTCACCCCGAGGCAGCCGAACAACTACGGCGCCTAAACAGGCCGGATTTAGCGCCGGTACAGGCAGCAGCAACGGCCGTCGTCGTCCCGAAATGTCCGACTTGGGCATTGATGCACTTAGTGCGGTGTTTGGCGATGCCGATGTCGACTCGGACCAGGACTCGGGAGATGCACTCTCCGACAGTGACAGCGCTGATTTGCTGACGGCCGAAGAGGTTGCCGACATTGAGAAGATCTGGGGCGCAGATTTCGGCAAGCGCAGCGGCGACTGGTTTCCGTTTGTACTTGAACGGCCAGATGCGACGTTTGACATTCCAACGAATGTTGAGCATGCACTGGTAGCAGATATTGACAACAACGGACTGAACGAGCTGGTGCTGACGTCGACTGACGGATTTGTGTACATATTTAGAATCGAGCCGCGGACAAAACATATGGTAAAGCCGACGATTACGCCGCTGGGCACGTTCAGTAACATGCCAACAGCCCTGCCCAGCGTTAACGCGACTGGGAATGGATCGCCATATTTGTACATGTCAGCGCCGCGGTCACCCGACGCATCGGACCTGGATCTGGACGATACGGGTAAACACTCCAGACGGCAGAGCAAATATGCGAACAAGATACCCGCTAGCCAGACAGAGAGCCGGCAATCGCCGATACCATCCACGCCACCAGTGGCAACGCCAGCGATGCCAGTAGTCACAGCAACGACCTCAGCAGTTGTCCCCGACCCGCACTCTGGTACGGAGTCAGACATGTGCACGGTGAGCCATATGCTACGCACAATCAAAAACGTATCGGCCACACACAGCGAAGCTGGCACCGGCGGCCACCCGCTCGATCGCAAAGCCGGCTCGAGCAGCAAATCGGGCGACACACAAGCAGCTCTGGCTCGAGGATTCCTGCAAGCAGCAGCAGTGGCGCGGCGGCAAAGCACAGGGCGGCGACAGTCCCTGACCAGCCGGATGCGCGAAAGCTTCAGCTATATTGTCGCAGGCTCAGACGTGCCACGACGGCCGAGCTCGACGTTCAACCGTACAGCACCGCCCAGCCTCAATCACTCGCGCGCACATACAGCCAACAACAGCGGCAGCTCAACTATTGCGCACTCGCGCCGGCCTAGCGTAAGCGAAGAAGCCGACTCTGACAAGCAGAATGGCGCGATGACTGGCGACAGCGATACACCTGTGTTTCAACTCAAGACGCATAGCGCTGCGCAATCGACACCTGTGGTTGTAACAAGCAGTTTTGCTCAAGGGGCGCGTGGGCGGAACAACACTATTTGCATGAGTGCGCTGAATACAATGTCAGATACTGTCAATACAGTGCCTAATATTGAAAGCAGTGGGTTACCCAGCATTCCAAGTGGCGAGCTGCCCAGTATTAACGAGAGCTCGCCTATCGCAGATGAACCAAGCCAAAGTGACATCTCCAAGCACGGCGTGTCTGATGGAATAACCGTGCGTGACTTTGAGCCGGGCAGTCGCGTACATAGCCGCCGCAACAGTCTCACTCAGTCGATTGCACCCGCTTCGCGCATGCACAGTCGTCATAGCAGCATATCAAGCGTTATAGGCAAAGCACGCATACTGAACGCGCATCATGGTGTTGGCTCAGCAGCGGAGAGTTTGCACGTAGCTGGCAGTCGGCGCGGGAGCATAGATAGCAATCACAGTGCATATGATAGCAGCACGCATAACAACTCCAATACGAGCCAGACAGCCGAGCCAGTCCAGGCTGCGGTTACTGCACGCGGTAGCTTCTCTCGACCCATCCAGCGCCAGCAGCCCACGCGGGCCGAGTCTACAGACGACAACTCGAGCCTCATTTCGCAAGTAACCGAGCGGCTTGAGGATCTGAGCTTTAAGGCCAAAGGCAAGTTGGCGGCCAGTGCAAACATGCAGACCATAGCACCCATCTCCGCCGCTGTGCCTCCGCCACCTCCACCTCCACCGCCAGCAAGACGCAACAACACGTTCCTTGATAATCTGGAGCGCGAGGCTGCGTCGCATCTACCGCCGCCGCGCAGCGTTGTGGACTGGCCCAATGCCACTGCTGACAAAGTCGCGACATGGTTCCTTGACAGCATTCCGGGCAGCGTGTCCATGATCAACGCTGCTCCCGGTATGTTTGGCGAGCCGCTGACCTCACGCCGCCGCATTGTCTACACCGACAACTCGTCCGAGTACACCTTATCGTCTTGCTCGTGCTCTTTGTGCGACAACAGCTCGAGCAACAGCAGTAGCTCGGGCGAAAGCGACGGCGACGAGTCAAGCGAAGCGGATGCGAGAATAGGCCGTGTAGTTGGTGTTCGGCCAATACGCACAGCTCGCAATGCCGGCGGTGGCCGCCCAGCTGCGCACTCTGCTGCACCGGATACCGAGCTAGGTGCACGCAAGTACCTGTCGATGGCAAACACTATGGGACCGGCCACATACTCGGGCCTGAACTTGCCACAACCGCTGGTGCTTAACTCTATCTACTCGGACCGCAATGAGTCAGTCAAAGATGAGTCAGTCAAAGATGCGCCAGAGCATAATGATGATGATGATGAGGATGTTGTGTATTATGTTTTTGAGGATGATGAGGACGATGGCCAGAGTGCTGGCGACACAGACACGAGCGATCGGCAATCGGATACCGAACAACCAAAGTCACCAACGCAGGTATATGAAAAGGCCACGCCGCAGCAGTTTTTGCTGCTAAGCAAACCTGGCGGACGGTTTGTGCCTATCGACATGGTTAACGGCGCAATTTTACCAACAGTTATTCCGCCAGCTGTGCAACATGCATATCTGACCGGAGGAAACACCGCGCATATGATGAACGTCGATGCTAGCGGCTCGATGAACAGCTATCAAATGTCAATGGATCCGTCCATGATGCACGGCTCGGGCATTGATTTGACGGCGACCACAGGGTCATTTATGTGTCGGTCGCCGAGCTGGCAGAGCGAAAGCATGCCGTGGGTGCAGAACCCGCCACCCTTGTCATTCAATTCGATTGGTGTGTACACCAAGAGCCCAGCAAATATTATGGACTCGGAACTGGCAAAACTGCCGATAGCTCATCATCGGTCTGCATTTGAAACAGTAGATTCGCCGGTTCGCCGTAACACGCCTGATCCATATGCACAGCGCTCGTCGTTTGATGGGGCACAAGCAGTAACAGGCGGTGGCAGTCCTGCGTCGCTGTCGCAAGCCAGATCGGCGGCTATGCACCCAGATGGCGAGACGCGCAAAGCTATTACTGGCGCCAGCTACACTTCGATGTTCAAGCCAGGCTCAGCGTCGGGCGCAATGTCTATATCAAACAATTTGCGTTCGCGTCGCAGCTTGCACCGCACGAGCTATGAGTTCCTGCGTGGTCAGCAGTCGGCATTACGGCTGGGCCCTAGCCCGGTCAACCGCGGTGTTTCGCGCAGCGGCGCAATGACACCAGTCACGGCGTATCCGCTTGGCGCCAGTGCGCAGTACGATCGCCGTCAGCTGGGGTATGCAGGGCTGCGCGGGTATATCGGCGGTAACAACAGCCACCAACGCAATAGTGTTGGGATGCTAGGGAACCTGCGTGGTGAAGATGGCCTTGCCTCGGGGTATTACACGCCACTGATTGCGAACCGGGGATATAGTACAGGAGTGAGCCAGGGGATCAACCAAGGCCTAAGCTCAGGGACGATGCCCCGGGAACCCGCTCCAGGATACTTTTCGTCAGTATCAACCAATGCATCTGCGCTAAACTCGGGTCGCGCGTGGGCAGATGCCTCGCGACTAAATCCACGCTCGTACCGCAACCTGCCGACGGCACCAGCGTTGCCCTCTGCGTCTCCACAACGTGCTCAGCTGATGCAGCGCTACAGCCCGTCAATCATAGGGTGGTCGAGCTACAAGGACAATAGCGCACTGACGACGATTAGAGACAGTGAAGACATACTTGAAAACGAAGAAAACGCACCCGAGCACACCCGTCCAAGCTCGGCCACAGCCGCAGCCGCTGCCTACTCATCTCGCGTAGAAATGAGCATTTCGCCAGCCCAAGACTTGGCGTCTCGAGCGGCGACTACGAGCCCGTACGGTGAGATGCCAGTTTCTGCTGCTGATCGTGCGTACTGGATGCACATGGATCCTGCCTCGGCGCGATCTCACTCATCTCTAGGAACGGGCGGTAGTGTACACCAAGTTCTGCCAGAAGAGAAAGAAGAAGATATTGAAGAGGCGCCAGCACCGATGGAGTTTGATGTAGCCACATATTTGGTTGGCGGTGTGACGCCCGGGCGACGGTACCGGCGGGTACCACGTGGGCCCTGTGAGGCTCGTGCAGCGGGCGACGCAGAAGAGACTACGACAAGCGACGACCATTTGCGAGAGCTTGTATCGATGGTGACGATGGACGGCACGATTAGCTGCTACGACCCAGAGCGCAAGGTCAACCATTATATTGACCTCGGACTGAGCGATCCAGTGCTTGGGATCTGGAAGGCCAAGATGCACGACGAGATTTGCAACCCATCTCCGTTGGAAGCAATGCTTCGCGACGGATCCATGCGATTGGACGATGCGACAGGCGCGCGTTTGCGGCGCAGCACGCCGGCCAAGCGCATTTACCGGCGCATTGGTCTGTCCCACCGCGACCTGCTTGACGCTGTGCAGTTCTCAGCATACATTGAAGACAGCGTGCATATGCTCAACCGCATCGAAGGCAAGCAGCCCAAGCACAGGCGACGCCGCAGCACGCGCGCACGGACACGGCCGGTCAGCTACGGCACATCGAGCGAGAAGCCAGCGCTTGGTGCTATTCGCCGCCGTCAGTCGCCGCGCAAGACTCTGCGCAGCAACACTTTGACACAGTCCAGTCGTGCAGGGCTCAACAGCCGCCTGCGCGAGAGCCTAGGGTACAACCGCGTAGGCCAGGCCGTGCGCTCCATCGGCACGCATCTCCGCGACCTTGCCGTCAGCACGCAGCCCAGCGAGTCGACAGCCTTGGCGTTTACCCCATCCTTGGGCGTGACTGAGGACGATATCAGCTCGTCTTTCTCGCCTTCCCAACGCAAGCTGTCAGCCGCAGATAATGTGCGCGAGAGCTACGATGATAACGCTGGTGACGAGGTTGAGGCATCTGTGCCCCAAGGGAGCAGCCATCCCATGTCTGTTACGTGGCCTGACGCTGAGCTTATGCGGCAAGCGATTGGCCCGGAAATTAAAGCTGCACTTGCCGGCTGGTACGGACGCAACCGCAACGACTTTAGGCGCAACCTGAACGTCTCGGACCATCTGATTGTAAGCACCTGGCGCGGATCTACGTACTTTGTCGACGTGAGCACGCTAATGGATATTGCCCACTACAGCGAGTTGTTTATGCACCGCTGGAACTCGAGCACTGCTGCTGCTGTCGAGTCTGCGCTGGCATCTGACAAGGACGGCGTAGCAACCGATGCTCAAAGCTGTTCCTTGTCCACCATATACGGCCATTTGAGCGACTTTTCGGATGTCAGCGGCCTGGTGTCGCGGCTGCGGTCGAACGCAAGCGTTGTGCAGTTCAAGTTCCAGGACACTGTGTCTGCATTTTTGTCTGACACATATGCGCCGGCTACGGGTGGCCCCAACGTCCCGTGTCTGTTCTATGTTGACTACAAGGACCGCATATGGGCATACTACCATTTGGATGAGATTGCCGAGATGGACGACGTGTACGGCGCCACTTGGCTGCTCGACGAGCCCGCTCGCTTGCACACACCCGAGTCTCAGCACCGCGCCGCTGAGAACGGCATTGACTTTATAAACTACGACAAGCCGTTTTCAGTCGTTGATTTGGCGTACCGTCGGATCAACATGGACCCGTGGATTCCACATTGCGACGACGACGAGCTGTTTAACGGTCTGATTACGAGCAGTCATACAAACTACCCGTACTCGGTAAAGTCATGGCATAAACCTGGGCGTCCGGCCAAAGCGCCCGAGCCAGCAACAGACGGTTTGAGCGTAGACGACTCGCAAAAGCCTCCCCGCAGTGAGTCGAGTCATACGCCGAGCGAGACGAGCGCGCAGATGCCTGCTCCGCACGCCAACGCAAACGTCACGGGTAGGTACCATTGCTCACAAGTGCCCGGCCCGTACTTGTGTCCTATTTGGGCGGACATTAACTCGGTCGACTTGTACGACGTTGGAGCGTGCAATTTGCTCGAACTGGCTATGCCGGAGCTGCTGGCCATGAAACATGTGTTTTGCCGTGCCCTCAATATCAGCCTCGACTCGGTCGATGAAAAGACCAACTTGGCTACCATTCCAGGTATGGCAAACTGGGTTCGCAGCTGCTTGTACTTTGCCTAGTTTCCCCTTTTTACCTAAGAATATTCGCCTTTTGAATAATACCAAAAGTGATGGGCTCTTGGTTGAAAGATATTTCCTTTGTAGTTGACGGCTTGGCTTTTTCTTCTTTCTTTCGCTTTTATTTTTTATTGTAATGTTTAACATTAGTTTGCTTCCAGAAGATATATTGCTGCTGGTGCTCAAGTGTGTCGATGCACTGACACCAAAGTTTTTAAGTAGCTGGAGTAACCAACTGCAGGTTATTGCTGTTTGCCGACAATGGAGGATAATGTCACTTCGCATGGTTTACAGCAGCGTATATATTGAATGTGATGAAACCTATCGGATAATGTTTGACAAATATGGCCATATAATAGGTAAGCAACCCATTTCTGCCTGGAAATCCAATATAGAGTTGGCCTTGGAAAATAAATGCCACCAGTTTATTCGTTGTATAGATATAAGGCAGTATTGCTCGTTTAATCAACTAACATTTATGTGCCAATTGCTAAAAATTCTACAAATTGGCATCATTGACTGGAAAGGTATCAATAAACTAAGTATTCGTTTATATGGAAAATATGTCAATGATACAATTAATCTTGATGGTGGCGATAAGCAGGAAGCAATGTATATGGCTCAGGCGCTTGCCCAAGAAATTCCTAATGTGTGCAAGTATAAGCCAACTTGCTCTAGACTATATGGACAGGCAAATATATTTTTTGGCCAAACTGACAGAATGTTATTCTAAACAGCTAGTGTTATTTCATGGAGAATTCGTTTTTCCAAACATTAAACTATCTAATGATTGCACAACCCCGAGAGCTTGTATTCCCCAAGCTACAGCATCTAGAGGTGAAAAACATTCTTCGAAACTGCCCAATTATGTTTCATGCACAGCTTCCACCAGCATTGTACTCGTTAACCCTTTCTTGTGCTATTGAGAATTCGAATATTTTTAGCACTGTTAAACTACCACAAAGTCTGCAACACTTTCACTATACAGCTTGAACAGTGAAGATAATGCAGCGTGCATGCAAAGTGTTAACCGCCTGTTACAGTCGATAGATGCAAAGTTGCACTTTGGGTTGGAATATATTGTGTCTATAATTCGGGACTTGAGCAATGCAAAGTGGGATATGTTGACTCGGTTGAGAGTAGTAAATGTACCTGACATCAGCTGCTTTCTGGTACTATTAGCCAATATTCCCAACGTGAAAGAGTTATGCATTTCCACAATTGTGTGCCCTGTTCAAGCTGTCAGCAATACATTAACACAGAGAGATGATTTAAATACGCAGTTACAACTACTAAACCTGAAATTGACATATTTGGAGATAACAGACTTTTCCAACCATGCTGTTCGTTCATTTGTTCCACTCTTGCTTTTGTTATTCATTCTTGTTCCTTCGCTGTATACGGCCAAAATTAACAAAGGCGAGACAACTAGAGCGCTAGTATCCAAATACAGTGACATACGTCTTGGGTTTCTTTTCAAGAGCATATAAAGCTATAGTTATGTTCATGCACAATGAATAATTTTATTCTCGCATTTGGTCTGGTATACAAAGTGTTGTTTTTAAATTAAATTTTATAGTTTATCCAACAGCTCTTTATTTGCACAAAACCATTAGGCTGTATTTACAATGTTTATGGTAGGTGTCTTCTAATAATAAAACCAATAAAATATGACGGCTGAGTTATAAAGCAGGTGATTTATTTCGGATCACCATGCCCTTGGCCAATCACAAATCTTGAATACTCAATTTTGTTTTTAAAGTGTTACTCTTTTCAATCGCTTTTCTTTTTTTGTACTGTCTGTATTATTTAGCATTTGTGCTCATTGACTAGTCGCTGGCTGCATATATTCCCCACTCGTTCGCTCGGCCTTGCTTAAAAGGAGCCAATTGCGCTTGGCTTTTACCGACAATAACGGCGTGGTGTTGTATTGCACTCTTGAAATACACGTTGCGCCTGTGTAAACAGCTGACATATATCGCTGTCGAGGACTCGGCTATAGCAGGAGCAAGCTTATCTTGCACACATTTTGCCTTTTTGGTCGCTAGCTCAGCGAGCATACACACAGAATGGTATGCGATGCTTGCTATGATCCACGCGGCCTGGCTGTCCGCTTTGGCGTGATATCCGCGCTTGCTTTTATCGGCAGCACCGATTCTATAATGCCTTCTCTTTTGGGAACTTGCACAATGCGTTGTTTGCATCTTGTTTCTTCCCTGTGCTGGATTCAGCTGGCTGTTGCCTTTTATATTTTGCTCACATTGATGTGTGGGTGCTTCTGTTGGCTGACTGACAGGAAAAAGTGTTTTGCTACTTTCACAGACATCTGATTAATTGTCCATACATGGTATGTGCGTGTACATGTGGTCTATAGGGCAATGGTCATTCGAGCATGAGGAACAAGGGAGGCGGCGGAACAAGCGGAAGAAGAGCTGCTAATTCTGGCACAAACACAGCTCGCGGAAGTGGCGGTTCTGGAAGCGTACACAGAGATAATTTGAATACTGGAATTCCTGGGAATCTGCGCCGCTCTCAGCAAGTGACTGGTAAGGAATAGCTTTGTGTGGGTGCAAATGCCGAATTGTTTCACCTTTATACATTGTTGATATCGAGAAGGTGGCATAACGAGGTGGTGGCAGCTTGCGCACATGCTGACACACAACACCATATTTCGCATTGCATACAAAGCGACGATGATCTCATCGCCATGGTTGCTTCTTTCTTATCGAATAGGAGGTCCACCGCACAATGGCATGCGCAGCATGGAGTTTCCATCACAGCGCGCACGGCCATCAACGGCCAGGTCGCGGCTTTCACAGGGGCTGGGCTCCAGCAGCTTTAAAGAGCCACGACATTCCAACCAGCACAGTAGCCCCTATATGCATTCGCCAGGGCAAAGTCACGCAAACGACAGCCGCATATCGCTGCTGTCCATGGTAGGTACCCGAGAGGATGTGGTCGAACCACCTCCAGCTGAAAGCACACGGCTGTCGCTAGAGCCTGCTATCAAAAACATAAAGTCGACCCGCGCGCTATCCAACCAGCATTCGGACAATTCACCCAAACCAGGTCGTCCCCGTAGTCGAACACAATCTTCTGAAGTAAGTGACGTAGAACAGAGCATATCCGATTATATCTACAATGCCTATTTCTACCTGAAACAGGGCACGCTTACTCTATCTCGATCGATTGTTTAAATATGCCAATGGATGTGTGCTTGACTGTGTAGCAGGGTATTGTGACCGTGTTCAGCGGCAACCAAGAGCCGCCGCCGCTGGATCCTGATTTGGATGCTCTAAACAAACTTCCTAAATACCGGCCGCTGGTGTTGGCACCCTCGAGCAACCGACTGAGCGGGATTTTCCATCTGGGAGCTCGGTATATCGAGCCGACTGCTGAGCGTAAGTGTCAATTGATTACCATAAAGACAGTAAATGGCCCATGCGTCATTACTGGTCTCCATATCCCTGCGACCAATTAATATAACTACGCATCGTTTGTCTATCTAAAACACGCATTGTCCCGCTTGTCAATTGTTCTGTGGATATGTAGAACTAAATCTGGATGAGACCGAGTTGGTCGGGCTCTGCTTCAGCTTTCGCGACTACCTCTCAAATCGAGTACAGCGTGTATGCGACCGGCAGTCGGAATTTGTTACTGCAGCCAAGCATATCGGAGCACGTGCCACTGAGACGCAAAGTCGGCTAGTGCATGTCAGCCAGCTAGCCAAGCACGAGCAAGACAGCCTTTCTGTATTAAAGGCGCTTCAAAGGCAGACCGAAAAGTCATATGAGCTGATTCAAGACGTTTTACACGATCTCGAACGGCTCGATGCAGCACTACCAGCCAGTGACCGTCTTGGCGCAAATGAGAGCAACATGGCGACTGAATTTCCTTATTTGACCAAAATGCTCGCGCAACGCCGGCGCAGCGCTTTGCCGGCCAACCAACCGCACTCTAATGCTGGCTTGCGGCGACAGATTGTGGCAAAAAAGGCTGGCATCCCGGCATTTCCGTCTCGGACATCGTCTGTGATTCTGCCGCACTCTCGATCGAGCTTGGCGGCGTATCAAACAGAATTGGCCGGGACTAACATCAAGGCGCGACCAAGTCCATACCATTTGCCAGGACTAAGTCGGCAGTCGTCAGCTCTTGCTTCTTCGCGGAGCCACTCAAAGTGGCTTTCAGATTCGCGGTCATTAAGGCCCCGAGGATCACGAAGCAGCATAAACAGCAGCGACCATTCCAATTCGAGTTTACCAGCGTCACCCAATACTACTGACGAGGCACGTGTGTCGTTTGACGGCGAGGCAATCCATCCCACAGAGATGACCAGCATTGCTCTACTCGCCTCACAGGGCACATTGCGGTCTCTACAGCGGCGGTCAGCCCAACCATTTAGCTCATTACGGCCGCCAGCATCTTCAAAGTCAGTCTACGGTGACTATAAGAGCAACTATAGCCGAAGTGAGGTGTCACTTTCCAAAGAGCAGGTAGTATGGTCGCCCCAAATCAGCACCAGTGCAAACGATTCGTCGTTTGGGTACTTTAAGTATGTCGATTCAACACCACAGGTATCACTGGCAGATGTTGAGGAAGAATATCCGCGGTGCGCCAGGCTTGTAGGTGCGGATGCCAACGATGATGCTACCAGCAGTCATAAGCCAGGCGAGCAAAGTCCCGGCCCGCTTTCTGTACCGTCTGACATTAACAAGCCCGAAAATCAACTGCGTAACCGCAGACCATCGCGGATGTCAATATCGGCATTACATAGAGATGACGCTGTCAATACCATTTCGATTGACAAAGAGCTGTCACCGGCTAGCGATGTTAGCTACGGCAGCATCACTCGCACCTCTGGCGAGTACAGTAACCGTCCTGTGATTTCACCTGGATCAGCACGGATACCACATCTTCGGATGCCGCGAGGTCGAGGCGCTGGCTCACCTGTGTCGCCAAAGTCTCTACCCCATGCTATGTCGCTTCGCTCAGCTTCGTCGCTCGGCTCTTCGCCCTCGGCCCAGTCAATTACCCAACTTACACCAATTGGTTCACCATCTGCGCATGCAATCACCAACCAGCTCAATGTTGTAGCTACACCAGACGCATGCCAGCTAAATCGGCAGCCAGTGTCGCCACAGTTTCCACTTGAGGCAACGCGTATGCTGCGACAAGTTATTATGGACCAGCCGGATGGCAGCAAGGAGGCACGAACAGCGTCCCGATGCTCGACACCCCAAGATACGGCGTCCGACCACCAATTGATAGCACATGGTCCTGGGAGCTCATATGCTGATAGCTTTGATGGCAGACCTGAACAGGGAAATGATGTGGCTGACAACTATCAGAGATCTCGCGCCTCGTCAATAGCCACCAGCCAGCTGAGTGCGACCGAGGGAAGCGACGGCACAGATGTTGCGCAAACGACAGGCACACTGAATTCTACATCCGGCAGTCGCACTAGAAGCGACTCAATTCGTGGACTACATCCATGGGCTCGGACTAATCCTGAGCGCATGTCTACTTGGAGCTCATCGTCAGCTCGCACGCTTGCTGATGGAATGTACGGATCACGAATTTCTAGTGTTGATGACTCGTCGCGAGGGTCCAAGCGCCCGCCATCTTCGGCCGCGCTGAACTCGCTGACTGTGTCAGCGGCGATGATCAACCGGCAGTCGCGAAGCAGTATCGGCGGCGACCGCAAGAGCTCTACAATTCACACTGGATCGCGTATCACGAGTGCACGGCCTGTGATTGACTTGGGACTGACCATTCGCTCAGATCTCGAGCATAGAGTGCGTTCGTACTCCGAGTCTGGACAAAACCCGCTGCTGCACCAAGATGGTCGGCCTCATTCTAGCATGGGATTTCATGAGACCGTAGCTGGCGCGCCTATTTGGTCTGCTCGGCCCGATTCGATTCATGCTCGGCGTCATTCTCCGCATTCGGCATCATTGCGGCACTTTCGGGCTGACAAGTTTAATCCGCACCGACTAAGCATGATGAGCGTTGGCAGCCACTCAAGCCGACAGGAACCAATGTCGTCTGACTCAGCTCATAGCGATGGCCAGCAGTCGGACGCAGCCAGTATCAGCACCAGCTATTCTAGCCAGGCCGCTGACCGTCTGCTGCCGCTGGTCTCTTCGCAGTCAACAGCTACAGCGACAGCTATTGGCAAGCGGCGAGCTCAGACCATGGATCAAAACTAATTTAGCCTTTGCAAGTGCGAACGACATGTTATCTGTTTATTTATATATTGTTAATAAATCCTTCACTTTCTTTTACGTAGCGGCAACAGCGGCTTTGCAGCCTTGGATCCAGGAGCAATCCGCGGGTTTAGGCGGCCAATAATCTCGAATCCAGTTGGGGCCTTCGTCTTTACAGGCTCGATCTGATCAACCAGCTCGATTTTTACCAGCTCCTTTACTTTTAGAATCTTTCCGGCCATTTCGGGCGACACATGGCGGTATACAACATGGCCACAGCGCGTAAGACCCAGCACCCGGGCATTCTCGCGCGTCTTGGGATGCAACCCGATTGGCGACCGCTTTAGCGTGATTCTCCAAAGTTTGTCAGCTGAATTAGATTCTACAGCCTCGGTACTAGCGTGCCGCAGACCATGGATCTGGGCTGCATTGGCGTTAGCTGAAACCCGAGCCAGCGCTCCAACTCTCGATTGTGTCAGACAGCGAAACATTTTATGGTAAATTAGAACAAAATGCAAAAAGACCATTGAAATTAAAGGCTGGTGCTGTAAAAATTACAGTTTTACGTTGTGATCGGCTGATAAGGACGGTGATCAGCGATAGATCATGGGCAAAGCAGCAGAATGAAACACTGGCAGACTCGCTCACTTTGCGCATTACTAGGCTGTTTGAGCACATCCATAACTTTAATGGTCGATTGATCAATAAAATATATTTATTGCAAAGATATGAAAAGGTCTAAAAATACAGGATGTTCATGGCTGATACAGCAGATATCGGGTCTACAAACGGTTAAATACAACACTGAATAATACGTTAGTAATAGGCAGAGGCAAAACCAAATATAAAAAGCTTGCAAAAATGTCTACGCCATTAAAAAAAGTTGGTTCCCAGAGTGGTCCAAAGCTACAAGAGCCTCTTGCGTCCAAAAACCAGGCATTGGCATAGTGGTGGTTACTATAGCGCTAGATCGAAAAACGAGCATGCAAAACAGCTGCAAATGCAACTGCTTTGCAGCGAAAACTGGCAGAAAGCAAATGGAAAAGCGGTTGCATCTGTTGTTCTCACAAGCGCAAGTTGGCGTCAATGAAAAATTAAACAAAGATTCGCAAAACTGACCTTTTTATTTAAAAAAAATTGATAAAGACAAGGAGAAAAAGATAAACGCAAAACAAAAAAATATTTTATATTGAGCTGTCGGCTCGTGAAAATAGTAATCCAGCTCGATTCGTGTTTGTCGTTCGGCTCTCATAGTTCTGGCTTGTATTTCTAGCCTTGTATATTTGAAATGTCTGCTGCGGATAGCCTTCAATTCAGAGTAACACCTCACATCCGGGATGCTTGCAAACAGTGTTTGGCAGCATTGTCCAAATCTAGGCAAAAGTCGCCTGATCTGGCGCAAATAGTCGCGATTGGCACTACTGGTAGCACAGAGCAAACAACAATATCGCTGGCTAGTGTCAAAGGGCTTTCGCAAGAATTGCTAAAGGCTGGAGAGAGCAACGCCTGGGTTCACCAGCTGCTCCGCGGAAGCAAAATTCATATTGAGCAACCACAGCCCACACCACGCAACCCCGAGCTTGTGGCTCGTTTGGACAAGATCAAGCGACAGCTTGAGGAGCATGAGTACCAGCGCATGACTGTAAATGTAATGCCGCACGGTTTCAAGGGTACGGAGCTTCTGCCTGCAGTACCAGGAGTGCGAACAGGTCAGGCTTCAGGCGTTATAAGCATGAAACAGGAGCTACGAGACGCGAACAAGACCATTTCGGTCATTATTAACATTATTTTTAGCGCGCTTGGCGTGGGGTTTGCCGTCGGCTATGCCTCGTATACCCTGACATCCGAGCTTGGATGGCGGGTATTGATGGCGTTAGGAGCAGCTCTTATTACAATTCTGGCGGAGACATGGCTGTTTGTATTCTCTGCTTCACGCGGGCAGAAACAGAGACTTCAACTAAAGCCACGAGCTACGTCGTAATGTTCAGTTATCAAGTTTGGCAGACAATACATCGTGTGGGATCAAACAAGAGTAATCTGGCATTGCTGGAATAATTAATAGTCATTTTCTTGGGTAACAAACATATCGCTAATACCAGCGGTTTTGCAGATGTCTGTATTTCTCGCCAGAAAGAAAAAACAATTTAGCGGAGACGGCGGGCTTCACGCTCGGTCTCGAGCAGGGTCAGAACGTCGTTCTCACGAACCGGGCCCTTGACGTTGCGGATGATCGAACGGTGGGTATCGTCCATGAACTCAACCCGGACCTGGGTGACACCACCACGGGAACCGGTACGGCCCAAGAGCTTAATAACACGGGCAAGTTTGACAGGGGCGGCCTGCTTTGCGTCCTACATTGTTAATCGGCAATTCGCAATTAGTAGGCAGCGATTTATGTTTACAATATATACTGTAGAGCGGAATGGACATAGCGCAACTGGGGCAAACTGTGTAAACGGCTTTTACAGCAATCGTGAGCTTTATTGCCTAGTCGGCGGAATACCCCAGTTGCATTCTAGCTCTTGCTCCGTTCACATGGCCAATTTGGCATTTGTCAATGCGTCAATTTGACCAATTCGGCAAAATATGCTCCAGCTGCCAGCCCTCTCGCATCCATCGAAAAATATATTCCCGTATCCATCGTGATCCGTACCATTTTGTTTAATGAGAGAAAATATGAATCTGCTGAATAAACAAGGTGAAAGAGGCAGAACTACACACCGAGCCGTTATCCGCCCACCAAAGACCATGATTTCGCATCAGTAATAATCGGCTCGCGGCTCGATATTTCAATTTCAAAGGTTTGCTGGCTGATTGAGCTTTGTATTATTATTCCTGCGCGAATTTGCCTTTAATTCTTTTGTACAGCGAGCATGGAACATAAATACCTGGTGGACCAAGCCCACTGGTAGCGCTAGAACTAGCAGTTACGCGAGCAGTCTCTTGTACATATATTAAAGCAGCGGTCTACAGTGTTGGCGCTGAGTCCATGTGTGTACGACTAACCAAGCTGGTTGTAGATCGAAAGCTGATCAAACGACCACTCCTGCTAACTGACGTGATTATCATGCTAGTATATAGCTAGAAGAAAATTGGCGTATAGTTTACCGATCAGCCAGAAATGTGGACTTGCAAGTACATGCTTTCGTTCGTTTTCATGTGAGAAGCTCAGGTGCAAGAGCACGTGTGTTGCAATTGCCATCATTTCATAGCATGTTTATAAAGTCGTATTTGGATGGCAAGTATGTATGCAAATACATGAGGTTTGTCTCTACTTGGCATTGATAATTTGTATTAATAAACCAAGAACGCCAAACAAAAACACCAGTGCACATATGTAAGGATGGTGATCGATTACCTGAGATTTACATGGGATGGCGTCACCCGAATTATTCGTTGGATATTAACAGCAGTTTGGCCTGAAAACAGCACTTTGCGTTCTGAACCTGAAACACGTTTATCTGCTTTAACCTCCAGTTTACCAAATACTCCACCCATTCAGCTACATTCAAACACATCCACATTAAAGCTTGCCGCAATGGAAGAAATCGGCGTTCGCCCAGTCGAGATTGCGCCTGGCATCAAGGACCTGGGCGTGTCGCTAGTCCGCCCTGAGCTGCTCAGCAACTTGGACGAAACGGACCTCTACTTGCGCCAAAAGCGCCTTGAGCGTCACTTGGAAATGCTCGATTTGCAGGAAGAGTATATAAAGGACGAGCAGCGAAATTTGCAGAGTGAACTGCTGCGCGCGCAGGAAGAGGTGAAGCGCATTTGTGCAGTGCCGCTGGTTTTGGGCCAATTTATGGAGCCCATTGACCGCGATACATGCATTCTGTCGTCGACTGCCGGCTCAAACTCGCTGGCCCGTATTCTCTCAACCATTGACCGCGAGCTGCTCAAGCCCAACACGTCGGTTGCTCTGCACCGACACTCTAACGCGGTTGTCGAGGTGCTGCCACCGGAAGCTGACTCGAGCATTGCTCTGCTGGGCTCAGATGAGCGGCCTGACGTTGGCTATGCAGATATTGGTGGTCTGGACATGCAAAAGCAAGAGATTCGCGAAGCGGTAGAGCTGCCACTCACACACTTTGACTTGTACCGCCAAATCGGCATTGATCCGCCGCGCGGTGTGCTGCTGTATGGCCCGCCGGGCACTGGAAAGACTATGCTGGTCAAAGCGGTGGCTCACCATACTACTGCGGCGTTTATTCGCGTGAATGGCTCAGAGTTTGTGCAAAAGTACTTGGGCGAAGGACCGCGCATGGTGCGGGATGTGTTCCGTCTGGCCCGCGAAAACTCGCCATCAATTATCTTTATTGACGAAATTGACTCCATTGCTACCAAGCGGTTCGACGCGCAGACCGGCGCTGATCGGGAGGTGCAGCGCATTCTGCTGGAGCTGCTCAACCAAATGGACGGCTTTGACCAGACGTCTAACGTCAAGGTGATTATGGCAACCAATCGGGTGGATACACTGGATCCTGCTCTGCTCCGTCCGGGCCGCCTGGACCGCAAAATTGAGTTCCCGACTCCTGATCGCCGCCAGAAGCGTCTGATTTTCCAGACCATCACCTCGAAAATGAACCTGTCCGAAGAGGTTGACTTGGAAGACTTTGTTTCGCGGCCAGACAACCTCAGTGGTGCAGAAATTGCTGCCATTTGCCAGGAGGCTGGCATGCAGGCAGTGCGCAAGAACCGCTATGTTATTCTGCCCAGCGACATTGAGACCGGGTACAAAGCCAACATTAGCAAGCGCAATACTGACCTCGAGTTTTATCATTAGAACATATCATGCTATTTTAGTTTTCAATATATGCTGCAAACAAATGCAAACGATCTGTCTTGCAAAACACACATCGTCAGCAGATGACAAAACAGAATTAGTTGAATAAAACTAATGAAAGAAACAGTAAAAAAACATGTTACTTGATATTTTTGCTCGTCAGTTACTCGGATAGCTTTGTATACTGCGAGGAGCTCATTTGCGACGATCCAGTGTTCTGGCGGCTGCTGACCGAAAAGCTCGGTGTAGGCGCAGAGTATTGGATAGAGTGCGAGCCTCCAACCGGCACTGGGTGCGTAAATGCCGTAGGATAGTCGTACATCTGAGGCGGCTGCTGTCTTACAAAGGCGCTGTATACATTTGGAACCACAGCCGCGTTGTGCTGCTTCTGAGGCACGGGCATTATGATGCCATAGTAGCGCTGGGGCAGAGCAGGCGATGAGCCAACTACGGCTCCCAAATCTCTCATCTGGTTATTTGCTGGGATGGCAAAGCCGCCATCGCCATTTGACGTCGCTACAGCAGCGCTCGCAGTGGATGGAGGTGGAGAAGTAGAATAGCCAAAAGCAGCGTACTGTGGCTGGGGAGCCTGGCCACCATATGGCGGCGGTACCTGAGAGTAGCTGGTTGGCATCGAGTAGGGCGTAAATGAGTAGTATGGCCCAACTGCAGGGTTGGAGCCTAGCTCGGTTGTGGTAGCAGGCGCAAATACTATGCGGCTACGAAAGCGAGAGTATGGATCTCCACGCACATAAGAGCCGTCGGGGCCAGTTACGCGTGTGGCCTGCAGCCCCTTGGGACCCCGAACAACCTCAAACTCGACCGGCTCACCTTCGGCCAGGCTTTTGAACCCGCCGCGGTTGTGGATAACCGTATGGTGAACAAACACTATATGGCATAAAATTAATTATTGTTTAGATGACAAAAGTATTCTTGTTTGTTTTATAACTCGTTTTCCTCGCCTGTACAAGCTCAAAGAAAAAACAGTCAATTAAGTTGACGAGGATAATGGCAAAAATGCAATTGTTTCTCCTGGGCCCCTTTTGCAGAATACAAGAGAGGTTGTAAAATGGTATTGCCTTGTTTGGTGTCAGAAAATAAACAATAGCCAGCGGGCAATGAATAGGCTAAAGGACAAGTCGCATATGCGCTGGGAATGAAATAAAAAAGAAAAATAATCAGGGGACGCTGTGTTCTAAAGATTACATTTCCGGCGTTTCATTTTGCAAAGCATTGACAAAATATCCGGAAGATAAAATATTATAGTTATTGCATATGGCTTACCTTCGGCGTGGCCATCAATTGGCTCGGCTGGAATAATAAAGCCATAACCCTTTTGGCTGTTGAAAAACTTTACACGACCGGATTTTGTGGCAGACATCCTACTAGTGGGCCAGGAAAACAGTGATGGATACGAGTGAGATGCCAGATTATTGACGGGAACGGGGTTAGCAGCAGTGCATAATGACGCATACAGGTTGCGCTGCGAGCTGAATGGATAGTTGGACGACATGGGAAGGACTAATAGGTTGTATGGCTATGCTAGACATAAAACGTGGAACAGACTAGTGAAGAACCAGCTTGCACTTTTGTTACAATATAGACTGATCAGTCACTGATAACAGCACACAGTAACTGGCAGTAACGATTTCCTGGTACCAGCGCGACGGGACAACTGTAGGCACAAAAACTAATTAAACAAAGTGCAGGAAATTTCCAAAACCGGTAAATAGAAAATTGAGTGAATAAAAACTAACGGGGAGGAAACAGAAAAGAAAGGTAGAAACCAGCTGAAACTTTAGCGCCGTGCGTGCTCTAAATAAGCCAGGTGCAATATGTGCCAGGCTAAATGAGGGAGCGGGTGTTATTTTGTGCATCAACAAGCACCTCGGACATAATTGCAGCTTTCAGCAGCGGGATGGCTCTATTTCTTTGGCTATTGAATGGCATTCACCATTTCCCCATTTTATCAATGTGATTTTGGGAAGGAAGGAAGGAGCCAAAAGAATAAGCACGATGCTGGTGCCGCATCAAAAGGAACATAAATTATATATTTGCTTGGTGCATAGCCTGTGGCCAGAGCGCAGACAGGAGTTGCAACAAGCGGATACATTTTGTAAAGAGGCGGATGCGCTCGAGTCCATTGACGAGGCCGCCACACAAGCGAGTGCGGGCAGGCGAGCCAACATGGCATTATCTGTCCTCCCCTTGTCTGTCCACACATGGCGCATCAATTTTTCTGGAGCTTTTATTTTGGGTCAGAATGTGTGGTGATTGTTCATGGACGCCCCCGTTTAGCAGGGCCAGCTGGCCACCGCTTGCATATGAGTTGGAAAAGGGTGTTCTAGTCATGTGGGCTGTATGCAGAGGCCACGGGCAAAGCGGAAGCATGTGGAGGCATTTGGGAAGTAAGGGCCTTTACCTTTTTATACGACTGACTCGCAACAGAATATAAACGAGAGCAGAACCGAGCGATAATGATGTAGAGCAAATCAAAGAAATAATACAGCAGAGCTGACACTTTTCCTTTATTAAATTTTGCAGACACGTAGTTGCGACAAGTTGGTTGACGGATGAGAGCCGAGGTGTAATAGATGCCAGAGTATAAAGATAGAGACAGACCCACAAAGCGCACAAACAGAAAATAAACAGAGATATTACAGGCGTGGATATCGGCACAGCAACAAAAGAAAAAAATACGTATGTCTTTAGATGCTCAAAGTAGGCACTAAATACAAAATAGTTTACCAAAAGCAAAGAAGAAAAGTTGAGGCCGTACAGTTCTTGATAAACGCTGTCACTGAGAGCCTTTTTCTCCCCTTCTCGCATTCGCTTTGGCAGCTGGAAGTCAGCTGTCCGGCGTTGCATTCGGCTGCCCAGACTATGATGCATTTCTTTGCGCAAAAGCACAAATCACCCTGCATTCTGCAGACATTGGATCACTGGTTCTGCAGGTCGACTGGGCGTTCTGAATCGTGATTTCGGGGTTTCATTTGGCAAACCTGCATCATAGTTGAGCTGATTTTGTGATTTACTTGTGCCAAAAATAACACTCAAACTAACGGGTTTTTTTAGTTTCGTATTCGTTTTTAAGTCGCCCCTTTAAAGTTTGCCTAATTTTAAATCAACCAATTCGAAATTTGTTGCAGATGAGACTCGCAGGGTTCGGCATGCGCGCTGTCGCTGCCTCTGTGACGGTCGGGCTGCTGGCGCCGCTAGCCAGGGCGTTCTATCTCCCAGGAATTGCACCGCACGACTACAAGATTGGCGAGGCAGTCGAGTTGCAGGTAAATTCGCTGACGCCCTCGCTGAATGCCGAAAACAAGCTTGAGTCGGTACTCTCGTTTGGGTACTATGACGAGCGCTTTCACTTCTGCCAGCCCGAGGGCGGACCCAAGGCGGTGCACGAGTCTTTGGGCAGTATCCTGTTTGGCGACCGGATATACGGGTCGGCATTTGACTTGCACATGCTCAAAGACACGTCATGCCAAGTACTGTGCCAGCAGAAGATTCCGGGCGCCGACGTCGCGTTTATCAACGACAAGATTATGAAAGGCTATAACTACAACTGGCTGATCGACGGTCTGCCCGCCGCCACAGTGAAGGTTGATGACCGCACTGAGCAGCAGTTTTACTCGGTCGGCTTTGAGCTGGGCTCTAGCCAGGCCGGACAGCTGGTGCCGCACTTTCACAACCATTATGAGATTACAGTGCAATACCACACACTGGACGCAGTGCACCACCGTGTTGTCGGTGTGGTAGTCACGCCGGCTAGCAAGAACACAGTACTACCCAAAGACGGCACAGCTTCGTGCGATGCGGCTGAGCCTATGAATCTGCACGAGGACCGGGACAACAGCGTTGTGTTTACGTACTCTGTCAAATGGGAGGCTTCAGAGAAGTCGTGGGCCACACGCTGGGACGACTATTTGCACGCAGTGGACCCACGCATCCACTGGTTCAGCTTGATCAACTCTATGGTCATTGTTGTGTTCCTTAGCGCCATGCTAGGTCTGATTCTGATGCGCACGCTACACAAGGACATTGCGCGGTACAACTCGGATGATGCAGAGGACTTGCAGGAAGACTTTGGCTGGAAGCTGGTTCACGGCGATGTGTTCCGGCCGCCGCAGCGGTTTGAGCTGCTGGCTGTGATTCTGGGGAGCGGATACCAGCTGTTCTGGATGGTTGTTACCACACTGGTTATTGCGCTGCTGGGCTTCTTGTCGCCATCCAGCCGCGGGTCGCTGACCACCGCCATGCTGCTGTTGTTTATCGTCTACGGGTTCTCGGCCGGCTACAACTCGGCTCACCTCTGCCACTCGTTTGGCGGTCTCTCGCTCAAGCGCATTATTATCACTACTGTGCTATTTGTGCCTGGTATCTGCTGGGTGGTTCTGATGATCATCAATCTGTGTCTGGTTGTCGCTCACTCGTCAGCTGCAGCACCCATCGGTACGCTCCTGGGAGTGATGGCGCTGTGGTTTGTCGTCTCTATTCCGCTTACGGTGTGCGGGGCGTACTTTGGGTTCCGTCGGAAGACGATTGATCCGCCAGTCCGTGTGAACCAGATTCCACGCCAGATCCCTGATCAGCCATGGTACCTCAAGCCTATTCCGTCGGCATTGATGGGCGGAATCCTGACCTTTGGCGCCATATTCATCGAACTGTACTTTATTATGAACAGCATTTGGTTCCACAAGGTCTACTATGTGTTTGGATTCCTGTTCCTGGTTTTCTGCATCCTTGTGATCACAACAGCCGAAGTCACCGTACTGCTAACGTACTTTCATCTGTGCGCTGAGGACTACCGGTGGCACTGGCGCTCGGTGTACACTGCGGGCGCTTCGGCACTCTACGTGTTCCTCTACGGGATTCTGTTCTATTTCTCGCGTCTGCGCCTGGCTTCCTACGCATCGCTGATCACCTACTTTGGGTGGATGGCCATTGCTTGCCTGCTGTTCTTTATCCTAACTGGTACCATCGGTTTTGTTGCCAGCCACTTGTTCGTCCGCAGGATCTACAGTGCTATCAAAATCGACTGAGTATATAGATTCAGCAACCTCGTCCATTTGGTTAGTTTTTCCATCTCTTCTTGTTCTATTCATCTTCAAACACCTGCAATAGCTCCAATTTTCAATATCTTTTTTGGTTATTGGAGTAAAGTGACGCACATAACCAACAATGAGTTTCAGGATGGATATTTTAAACCAATTGCAAACGGGTTCTTTGTGCTGGATAAACTGAGCTGAGCGGGGTTGCGCCAGCTTTGGCAAGTATTGAGCAATCGTCTCACTTTTCACAAGATTCTGCATTTTCGGACTTGCCCTTCTCTCTTTATCTCTCATACTATTTTTCTATCTTTTTTGACAACGCTAGCCAGAGCAGAGCGAGCTTGCGTATTGAAAAGTCGACCCCGGGTTACACATACCGCACATTTAACAAATACTACCAGCGCAATTCGCGAGTATAAACAGCGAGAAAATGAGTGACGCAGCAGCAGCAGCCAAGCGTATGTATATTTTGCTCTGGCCGGACTGTGCAGAATGCGCCAACATCCCCAACCCTAACTAACAGTTTAATAACCATAATGTAGCACTGCCGTTCCTCTTCCAGTTTGCTGCCGGGGCGATTGCCGGTGTGTCGGAGATTCTGTGCATGTATCCATTGGACGTGGCCAAGACACGACTGATGCTGCAGGTGGGGACGGGCGCGGACCAGTACAAGTCGATAGTCGACGTGTTTGGACGCATAATCAAGGAAGAGGGAGCGTCACGGCTGTACCGCGGGATTCTGCCGCCGATTATGGTCGAGGCGCCGAAGCGCGCAATCAAGTTTGCGTCAAACGACACGTACGGGCCCATGTACATGCGGTTGTTCAACCAGAAGCAGCTGACGCAATCGCTGGCCATAATGACGGGAGTGACGGCCGGAATCACGGAGGCGCTTATTGTGGCGACGCCCGAGCTGGTCAAGATCAGACTACAGGCAAAGGAGAATGCTGGGCGGTACGCGGGCACCATGGACTGCGTGCGCAAGATTTACGCCGAAGAAGGACTCAAGGCGTTTGCCAATGGGCTTGAGGCGACCATTTGGCGGCACGCGCTGTGGAACGGCGGGTACTTTGGGTCGATCTTTGGTATCAAGAAGCTTATGCCAAAGGCAGAGACCAAGCGGGGCGAGCTAGCGGTCAACTTTGCTGCTGGCGCAATCGGCGGCACTGTTGGAACCACGCTCAACACGCCGCCTGATGTGGTCAAGACCAGAATCCAGAACTACAACTCGGCCAAGGGCCCGCCGCCATACACTACGTTCTTGGCTGGCGCACGCACCATTGCTCGCGAGGAGGGCGTGCGCGCGCTGTACAAGGGCTATGTGCCCAAGGTTCTACGTCTGGGTCCGGGCGGAGGCATTCTGCTGGTTGTCTACGACCACGTCACGACGTATATGCGGGATCACTTTTTGTAATCGGCTAAAAATAACCGCAGCTTTGGTTGCTTTATTTATTTTCTATAAAATAACAGTTGCCATTTCGATGCACAGTGATGACAACTGGATATACGAGAAATTATAATAGAAATTGTCACGAACAATTTTGAAAATGCTTTTGATTTGCTCAGCGGGTAGACACTGCATGTAATTTCTCTTTATTTGCCTCATGTCAGAAGCCAAATTGCAAACCACAAGGTATTATCTGGTTCTCGGGACACAACGGCGTGCTCAAATCGCAATTCCCCCATTCTTTCCTGTGAATATGTGTGGTTCAGCTGGCTGGAAGTTCCAGAATAAGCCGTGCATGTGGCACTCGGCACAGATTGGGCGCAGCCTATAGTTTTTAAGCCGCTACACCTGGTGTGCGAAGAAAAAGACGCCGTGCTTTTGCAGGCTCAGGAGAGAATTGGTTTCCCTACTACTGGCAATCGTAGCGACTATTGTGTGGCCATATCTGTGGAACTTCCAATCGAAAGACGAATAGTTTTTTCCAGAACCGGCTGACATTCTTTTGTTTGGGTTCTAGCCTCAGTACCATTGTTCTGAAGCCACCTGGACACGATGAGAGCAAGATAGCATGGCGCAGTCTTTTGTGACAAAAAGTTGAGGTCATGTTCTGAACATGGCATGGTAGACTTGACACATGCACCAGCCAAATAATATGTGCTTGTCTGTAATCCTTCCGCGGAAATCTGTGCAGCCTATTCCCAGCAAGCAACATGTAGCAAGTACTTGGCATTGCTAAAAATAATGTAAAATAGAAGTGTACTTTGCTCGCCCTGTCCAAAAAGAGGGATTCTTTTCGCATGCACAAATCTCTGCCTCCTATTTTTCTTGCAAATAAACAAGCACAATGCTCGAGCAGGCGCCCAGACTGCCAAGCCAGCGACAAGGGATGCAGGGACGTGTGGAGGAGGCTTGGTCAAAACTCAATATCTAACCGAGGCGATCTGGAGAGTAACCATTGCACAACGTTGACATTTTGCACAAAAATCCAGTCGCAGCTTTGACTGAGCCAGAAATGGCGCATGACGAATGATTTTCAAACTTTTATAAAAAACTGCCAAATAAAGATTCAACTTGAAACAAATGCACCCCCTTGAAAGAAGCCCGGCCTTGCTGATCAGCTTCGAAGCAAGCGTACTGTCAAGCAGCCAAACGAATTGCCGCATATCTGTCCGCGAGATTGGAGAGCCGGGCTCGCCTATTCGCCTCGCTGTTTTGCTGGAATAGAGGCGACGGGGACACGGGATGTCCAGACCTTCGTCTGTCCGGGCGCACGGGAGGAGCAAGCATTGCTTTTCTTTTCTTTGCAATCTTTCGCTACTTTACACAAAGTCTCAAATACCCTGTTTTATATTCCGCTAAGCTTGCGTGTGTGCGTCGTGCACTGTCCGGGTTTACTTGCGCACAGCTGCCGCGGTCAGGCAGCTTTGCATAGCTTCTGTTCATTCTTGCTTCTGTAGCATTCAGCGTCCAGGTAAGCACCCCCTCTGCCGACCCCTCCCAGAACAATTGTCCAAGCACAAACTTGCGATCTGACAGGAAAAAAACTTTCTTGCGTTGCTTCAGGACCAGGCGACTATAAAAGGAGCAAAGAGGCCAGCCCCCTTTTTCTTGCAAATATTCGATATCTCTTATTCTTTCTTGTCCCTTAGCCAGAGCGCAAAAACCCTTTATTTTACTGTACTTTTGTTTCCACCTCTACATAATACCGATCCTCATGGTTCTGCTGTGTAGATAACACGAGTTCGGGGTCGTTTAGCCACAACACTTTACTAGCAGTGTCTTTATCGCGTAGCCCACGCGGGAGTATTATTCAGTCCGACAAAAGTGCAACAGAGTTGCTTCAGGTATGTTCACAACGCTAGACCGAGAACAGCTCTGTTCCAGGCGTCCCACCCATTTCCATCGTGCTTTAGCAGTCACACCGCCGGCTGCATCGTCTGTTTAGAGGCATTGATATCCCCTTGTCCTGTTCAATTGCATCCCCACACTGTGGATGCGGGGATATCAAAACGTGTGCTTTGATCGCCAGGAACATCGGCAGACTTGCCGCAAGGCTCGCTCTCCGCATCTTCCAATTGATTACCATGCCTCATGGGCAGATATGCCGAGATTGTATTGTTATTTTGTCGGCTATTTGCACTAGGGAAAGGGCATTTGAGAATGCCTTGATTATGTTTGGTGACTATAGGCTTGCCTAGACCTTCTTTGCCAGTGGCAAGAAAGCTGAGCAAGAGTGCTAGCACATTTTCCTTGCGGAATTTATGCCTGTGACACTGCCTCGTGACCTTTTTATTCCCTTATTTCCCACTGGCACCCAACACCGATTACTATTTGCTCGGCCTCTCTTATCGGCAGCAAGTGATAGCCGACGGTCGTGACCTCCAAATATTTTTTGCACCGAACGGATGACCACCTGGACGTTAACAACTAATTAATTGTTGAGGCTGGAGTGCGTTTATTTTGGCCCCATTCTGCTATTTTTATTGTGCTTGTAGGGTGCATACATCACCTTGCGTTTGTCAGTCGTCTGTCGCATCGCCTCTAGCATTCACTGAGTTTATAAACGCCAAAGACCGACTATTTTACTTGCCTCTGGCAGTTGCAGTTGCTTATTATTTATTTGAGCTAAAGAGGGACTGGTATTCGAGGTATGGGCGTAATATCAGACTTGGAAAAGAAGGTTGAGAGCAGCCATTTCCATCTCCACCACGATCATAACCGACAGCATCACCAGCAGCCTTCAAACGAGCAGCAGTCTTCAACAGAGCAGCACAAAGTAGAGATGCCTGTCGAGTCGCATAAAGCGTCTGAATCGGCGACGCCGGCGGAGACTGGACCTGGCAGCAACGCGCCAGGCCCGTTGCGGCATATCCGACACTCATCGCTTAAAATTCGCACTGACAGCGCAAACCACGATGTGACGTCGTTGCCGCCACAGCCCAAGACAGCCGGCGTGAACAAGTCGCACTTGCCATTTGGCGAGGCCCACCAGAATCATGGGCTCCATTTGCTGCACCACGCCCAACATGCACCCACGCCCCAGGCTGCTGCGGCAGGAGCTGCTGGCGGTGGGGTTCCGAAGCCCGCGGCAGCAAGCGCCTCTCCAATCATGATCAAGCGCAACACGTCGTTTTCGCAGCGGCTGCACAATCTGTTGCACCGCGACAAACCGCACAAACATTCACCCGCTGCAGCAGCAGCTGCTTTGCCCGCTGTCGGAGATGCAGGCGTGCAGTCGCGGCACAATGGCACGTCTGGCTACGATACGCCCACCATAGCCTATCGGACACCGACTGTCCAGACTCAGAGCACCGACGTCTCGGCAAATGCCAGCGCAACTGTGTCTACAGCAAACACGCCTCCTTCGGGAATTTCCCCGCACGCCTCGTCGGCAAACATTGCCAAGGAGGCAGCTGCTGTCCCCAATGTGTCATCTGCGTACCGTGCACAGCGGGGCTTTGAGCCGGTGCCCGAGGACAAGGTGTTTGCCGTCAGTAACATCAATTTGCGTGCTGTTCAGCGGCACGGCCACCAGATCAGACGGTCCATTGACGAGCACGTGCCTGAAGTTGGCGGTCAGGAGTCGTCGTCTGCCGTCGACGAGCTTGCGCATTCAGTACAGCACGCCTACGTCAGCTCATCGCGGGAAGCATCTGCACACAGCGTCTCACGTGAGCCAAGCCAGAACACTCTACATCAGAACCAGTCAGCTGCCGATATACATGGTGCAGGTGGCGATCATGTCACTGATGCACCTGCTGCGGGGAGAATTTCGGATACCACAAAGGTCAAGATCGCCCACCCCGAGGTCGAGGAGTCACCGCTGGCCGTAACAACGCTTCCGTCCAAGCCCACCGCTGCAGACGTTGCTAGAAACCGCGAGCAGCTGGCAGCGGGCACGACGCGAGATCAGCAGCCAGTGTCGCCGACCGATACACACTCTGCTCCCTGCCAAAAGAAGGCTGGACCTGTTTACTCGACGCACAAGGCAAAGCTGAATCAGTTTGGGCGGCAAACCAAGGTCATTGGCAAGGGCACTGGCGGGACGGTGCATCTGCTGCGGGGCGTTGAGCTGGACGCCCGGCCGCCAAGTCTGCGCAGCGGCCCGCCGTCGTCGCATCACGGCGACGAACCCAACACGTATTCGCCGAGCGAGCACAAGCTATTTGCGGTTAAAGAGTTCCGCAAGCGACGCCAAGATGAGACGCCTCGCGCTTACATGAAAAAGGTTACTTCCGAGTTCTGCATCGGATCGTCGATTCACCAAGAGAACGTGATTGAGACGCTGGATCTGATATTCGAGGGTGACCGCGTGTACGAGATCATGGAGTACTGTCCACACGACCTATTCACCTGCGTCTCTCGCGGCAACATGGATCTGGACGAAACATTCTGCTGGTTCAAGCAGGTGTGCCAGGGCGTGCAGTATCTTCACAAGATTGGCATTGCCCATCGCGACCTCAAGCTCGAAAACTGTTTGTTGACCGAGAATGGCATTGTCAAGATTATTGACTTTGGCTGCGCGACAGTCTATAAAACGCCATTCCAAAAAGAGCCTAGCAAGGTTGTCGGTGTATGCGGCTCGGACCCATACATTGCGCCCGAGGTTCTGATGTCACGGCGGCAGATTCCGTATTTTGCGCAGGTGGCAGACATTTGGTCGGTAGGCATCATGTACATGTGCATGACGCTGCTAAAGTTCCCGTGGCGGATAGCAGACACCGAGGTTGACCGGTGTTATGGATCGTATATTCGCGAGTGGCCGCGTGGCCGCGACAAGCTGATTGCGCAGCTGCCACAGCTGCGGGATGACGGCAACGAGGTAATCAAGGGCATGGTGTATCCCGATATCAAGGGTCGGCTCACGATGGACCAGGTCATGGAAAGCAAATGGATAAAGAACATTGACGTCTGTCACGCAAACCATCTGGCACGGACGCACGCACACCACCTGAAGATTGACTAGATTTTTTTATCTTTCTTTGGTTCTGCACGTTTCAAGAAATGCTTGATTTGTAACATCGCTTTTTCGTATGCGCATTTTTGGCTAGAATGAGCTCAGTTGATCAGTTAATGCGAATGAAAGATTGAGGGATCGAACCGCCAAGCCGGGGACGGCTAATATAAACAAATAAACAAAGCGAAGCTCGAGCTGCAAGCAGGCATTTAATAAGCTCTGCTCTTTCTTCAATTGCGCAGCCCTTTACAGCTTTTCTTTGCCTTTATAATTGCACAGGTTTTGGTTTTCTATAGTTTCAGTTTGACTATTTCCTCTACTCATTGCTGGGCGTACCAAGATCAAGTATAATATTATGAACACTACATCCACAACTGCATCTAGCCAACTGGCACCTTCAGCCGAGTGCGGCAACCGAGCAGTTCCAGGACCAGCAAAGACTGAACAGCGCCCAACTTTGCCGCCCGGGCAACACGCTGGCTCACAATTGGCACCGAACCCAGCGCAGCGTGCACTCGATAAGCGTCCTAGCTCACATGCACGGAACCCAGGGCAGCAAGCACTCGATAAGCGCACGTTAAAGCACACGCTTCCTCAGCATGTGCGGGCAGGGCTGAGCAGCCCAACGGACAAAATACAGTCGCCAGCGTCCAAAGCTGTGCGCGGGCTGAGACACAACAAGCACTCTGAGCACTTGCCCAAGCCGCAAGTCCTCGGATCGCTGTTCAAGTCGATGCAAAAGAAGGTTGTCGAATGAGAATATGATTTTCAAGTTTTCCATTTTAGTTTTCGCAGATTGGAGCGCGCTAAATATACAGCATATGAGCAAAACAGTGTATATTTTTTATAATTAGTAGGTTGGATAGTGCTGGAGGCGGTATAGGAGGGCCTTTCCGGCGTCGTTGCCAACCGCCATAAACCCAGACTTTGGGGAAAAGTCAACGCACTGGACGTGGCCCAAGTGCGAGTTTGATCCCGGCCAGTTGGAGAACACGGTGGCCGAGGGCAGATGCACGAGCTTGAGCTGGTCCTTCTTCTTGCGCGAATACACGGCCAGAATCTCCGCACTGTGGTTAAACCGCAAGCCATGGACGGCCGTCGTCAAATTGCTAACCGCCTTGAACGGACGAACATTAAAGAACGTCGAATCTTGTGCTTCCTCGCGCATTGCACGAGCATCGTAAATGTTGACGACACCAGCGTGGTCTCCGCTTGCATAGTACGTGGCATCCTGACTTATGGCCAAGCATGTGGGACGGAACACGGTCGGGTCGTGCCACCGGCTCACACACTGGTTCTGGCGCAAGTCCCATTGGTAGACGTGGTTGTCCAGTCCTGTGCTCCACAAGTAGTTGCCGTCGTTTGTAAACTCGACGTCACGAACTACGCCGTTCATGGGCAGCGTGTGCACAAACTGCTTGGTGCGCGTCGACACCAAATGGATCTGCCCCGCGTTGCCCATAAACGCCATACGGTCTCCGTCTGTGCTCGTGCGCATAAACTCGAGGCTCTTGAGCGGACGGCCCGGAACGCCATTAATACGCGTCACACTCGCGTGCTCAACATCCACCGCATAGTACCAGCCACGCCGTCCACTTGCGACAATCTCGTGTCCGCCGCGAATAAACTGCGCGCTCGTAATCGGAAGATCTTTAAAGTAGATGGACTGGATTTTTTGGTTCTCTTTGCCATCCACTTCAAACAGCCGTAGGGTTTTGTCCAAGCCAGCCGTCAACAACACAGAGGCCGATGGATGGAACTGGACGCTTTGCACGGCCGATTGAGACACGGCTGCTTGGTTCGCGTTACGAACGCGAGCAATGTCGATGGAAGAGGAGGGCAGTTGTACGTGCGTGCGGGACACGAGGGGTGCGCTTGTTTGCAACAGATCAGAGCCCACACGGTCCGAATCATCGGATGCAGCCCATTTTGGCACTGGGTTGATTTTCTCAAACTGCCGACGCAGCCGCTCTTCGTACACGTCGCCCGACACGCTGTCTTCGTCTTCTTCCGTACGCAGTTTGCGCAGCCGGGCTTTAGATTTAAGCGCAACTGTAGCGTCTTGCATATCGTCGTCCTCCCATGCTGCTGGTTCGTCAGCTTCGCTCGGTGCGTCTTCGCTCTCGGCTTCAGACTCAGACTCGACTTGTTGTTGGTCCCGTTCGGTATCTACAAAAAACAGAGGAGCCTCTCCCGAGTCCTCATTGTCATCGCTATCGTCATCTTCGTCATCTTCGTCATTCTCATTGTCGGATGAAGCTGGGGATTCTGAGCCCTGCTCACGCCCAAGCTTGCTAAACAACCGACCCGATGCATCTTCCTCGTCGGCGCCAAACACTAGCAGCTCCAAATCAGTCTCCGTCCGCGTCTTTGTCTGCACACTGTCCTTGGTCCGCTTTGCACTGGGCTCGCCGGCCACACGCAGCTGCCGTTTTGTTTGCCCCGAAGCGTCCATTTATTGCTTCCTCTATGGTACTTGGCGCTTGGAGTATAAAAGATAAAAGAGAGGTGCGTTTGAATTGGACTAAATAGAAGATAAAGACGGTATGCTAGAGAGGTTTTTTGATCGAGTACACTTTTTTGCAAAGTTGAAAATAAGAAAAAAATTACTGATCCGGGATCATAATTAAGCGTCTGGATATCAGCCGTCGCGTTCTTTGAAAAGCGCTCCTTTTTCGCCAAAGAGACGGGGGCAAGGGCTTGTCACAGCGCTTGCTTGCTCCTGTTCTACTTGCTCATGAGAACAGTCTCTTCCCCATTTTCCTTACTTTCCCTCACCTGCTTTCTTGTTGCGAATAAGCTTGATTATATTCTATTTATCTGCCCAAACCGACCAAGCAATAGTGCCTTGTCAAAGCGCCCCATCTTTCCCAAATAACCCAAATAAAGCAGACGCTGATGAGATTTGGTTCACAAGCACCGCAGTGCCCACGCTGCAGCAAGTCCGTATATCCGGCCGAAGAGGTAAATGCACCCTAGTTCCGAGAAGCAGGCTCAAAAAGAAGGTTTTCACAGGCTAATTGTTGGTTTATCTGTAGAGAATGGGGCCAGAAGGGCCATGGCACAAGTCGTGCTATACGTGTAGGGATTGCGGAAACGGGTTGACTATTACGACAATGTACGAGCGGGACCGGGAGATATTCTGTCGTACGTGTTTTAGACGTGGTCCGGGTGCTGTGCCGCCGGCAGTCAACAGCACGGCGCATAGTGAGACGCAGTACGAGCAGTACAACGAAAGCCAGAGCCAGAGCCAGAGTCACAGCCAGAGTCACAACCAGAGTCACAACCAGAGTCACAACCAGAGCCAGAGCTACAACCAGAGCTACAACCAGAGCCACAGCCACAACTCGGAAGCGCCCCCTCGGCCACTGCGAACGTTTGCCACACCCTCGGTAGCGCCTCACACGCCGCCACGTGAACGCACGCCTGTTAATGACTATTCGCCGTCCAGCGTATTCAGCTCTGGACGGCGCAGCCTCAATCTTCCGGCGAACAAAGACATATGTCCACGGTGCGCCAAGCCTATTTTCCATGCGGAAAAAGTCGTGGGCCCGGGCGGACCCTGGCATCGCACGTGTTTCAAGTGCAAACAGTGCTCAACCACGCTTGATTCGGCTAAATTGACCGAGCACGATGGCGAGGCGTTTTGCCGCGGGTGTTATACGAAGCTGTTTAGTCCGCGTGGGTACAATATTGGCGGGTCGACAGAGTCGAATGTGCGCTCGGTTGATGTGCGCTCGATTGGCGATATGCGCGGTCCGTCGTTGGCATCATATGGACGGTCATCGCCTAGCCCAGTGTCGTGGTCAGACGATGCAAGCAGTCCGTTTGGCAGTGCAGTGGGCGCCGCAGCATCGGCTGCAGTACAGGCCCATGGGCGGTCGATTACTGGACACACTGTGTCCACAACGCATTCCACTACTGCTCGCGCCGAGTCGACGCGGAGCCGGCTCTCGTACGGCCGGCCCCATACGCCTGTCGCCTTTGGACTGGCTCCGCCCGACATGTGTCCGCGGTGCAACACCCGCATCTACGCGGCCGAGCAAGGCATGGCGGCCGGCCGCAAGTACCACAAACGGTGCATAAAGTGCAAAGCATGCGATGCGTCTATCAACTCGCTGCAGTTGACTGAGCGCGACGGCGAGATCTTTTGCAAACAATGTTATGCAAAGAACTTTGGACCGCAAGGGTTCCGTCCGTCGATGAGCGCTCCGACCAACCACCATTAACGTTTTTATCTTGCATCTTGTGGCCGTATTTTATTAAATCATTTTTAGCGTTGGTTTGTGGTTATTTGTTTCCCATACTTTGTCAATGCGAAACGCTTCAGGAGAAATGACGTGCATTGGTCGAGTGCAATCGCTTGGATGCTGTATACTGGTAAAGTCATTTATTATTTTCTCTCATGGATACGGTACCAGAGCACAGCCCTCTACCGCAAGTAGCTAAAATACCAGGCCTGGACAACATAATCGTGCCACAAGACACGCTCTACCAAACATGGCAGCTTCCCAACACTCCGCCCAACCAAAAACCACCATTGTATTCAGCTCTACTCCACGGCACACGTTCAAACAAGCACACAAACGACTCGACGCTTATTGCGCATAAACCACAGAAAGCCAACCGCCCGTGGTGGGCTCGTTTGCTCGTCGACTCTATTCTCGTTCCTTTTGTGCAAGGGTTTATGCTCAACCTGGGCATCCATTGGGTCCACTACTGGCGCCGGGGCGGTGGTCTCATGGGCGTATTCCGGAACCGCTTTGGTCGTCAATACTCTCGCACCACAAAATAAATGTGTTATTCGCTTGTTGCTTTTGCGTTGCAGGCGATAATTCTAAGCCGATCGACGGTTATGTCTCCCTGAGCGACTTTAATTGTCGGATTTTTCATGATAAACGTCCATACGTCGTCGCAGTACCGGTATGTGCGCATATTTCCCCGTATGGTTGATTTTTGTTTTACTCGTGTGGTGAGCGCTTCCGACATGCTTTTGTCGAACTTTTTGATTACTTGCATGGCTAGCTGTGGAGAAATGTGGCCTGACTGGATCAGCTCGTCTAGCGCATCGGTTAGCATTATTCCTAGCGACGCTCTGCGGTACAATTCATAGTGTAGGTTCATTTTCTTTACTCTAGGTTCTTATTATACTTTAATTGCTAGTCTTATAAAAAGCCGGTAGAAATGAAATTAAAAGGAAAAGGATGAACAAAAGAACACGAATTTTGGTCGCTTTAGCTTTAAAAGAAGCTTATTTCTATGGGGCTTTTAAACGACGAGACTGCAACAACTCGGGCATCATTAACAGACATGTATCACACGTACACTAGCACAAATTGAAGTCGTATTTTTCTTAATACACTAGATACACAATGAAAAAACGTGTAGAATTCAATCTAAAAATGTGCAATGAAGATAAAAAAGGCAAGGTGCAAGCAATAGTTTAACCTATTCACCTGGCCGTCTTGCATTACACGCAACAATCTTGATTTTATCGGCCGTCGCTGTCTCATGGTCAAACTTGAACGACGGGTTTTTAATAATAAACGTCCACACATCGTCGCAGAACCGATATGTCCGCAAATTGCCCTTTACCACTGCTTTAGACCGCACTTTGTTCGACAATGCTTCCGACATGCTCTTGTCGTATTGCTCGAGCACTTGGATCGCTAGTTGCGGCGTAATGTGTCCCGCTTGGATTAGCTCATCAAGCGAGTCTGTCAGCGCCGCGCCGAGCGTCCCCCGGCGATACAGCTCATAGTACAGTGGCATTGAATGTATTTGTCCTTTTTCGTTTGCTTAAAAAGGACAGAGGGGGAAGAATGCGCAACGAATAATCAAAACAAAAAATAATGGCGCTAGCTTATATACCCCGCTGCATTTATAGGGGCAAAAGAGGGATTTTCTTGTATGGCGAAGCATGGGTCGCGAGGTTATGGCTCGTGTATCACGTGTATAGATGATGATAAGCAAGATCCCGCATATGGGCTGGGACCGATTTCGTGGTATGTTGGCGACAAAACAAGTTTAAATTTTTGAAACAGATAAAAGAGAAGCTAAACACATGAAAAGAAAAACTGTTGGCGCTGCCAGGCACAAAGGCAAATGCGGGCTAGGTTTACTTCTTCTCAAACATATTGCGGATGGCCTCGGTGGTCAGCGACTTGGGCCGCTCAATCGAGAAACCAAGGGCGCGGTCCCAGATAAGCTGCGACAGAACGCCAAAGGCGCGCGAAACGCCAAACAGGACAGTGTAAAAGTCCTCCTCAACCAGGCCATAGTGACGCAAAAGGACGCCCGAGTGAGCATCGACGTTGGGCCACGGGTTCTTGGTCTTGCCGTGCTCGGTAAGAACGCCCGGAACAACCTTGTACAGGGTGCTCACGGTCTTGAACAGGTTGTCCTCGGGTAGGTGCTTGAGCGCAAATTCGCGCTGCGCCATGTAACGAGGATCGGTCTTGCGCAGGACAGCGTGGCCGTAGCCCGGCACGACGCGGCCCGAGTTGAGGGTCGACCAGCAGTATTCGCGGATCTGGTCCTCGGTCGGAGTATCAGTGCCAATCTCCTTTTGCATGTTCACGATCCAGCGCAGCACCTCCTGGTTGGCCAGGCCGTGCAGCGGACCAGCCAGACCGTTGAGACCGGCGGCGAACGACAGGTACGGGTCGGACAGCGCCGAGCCAACCAAATGGGTGGTGTGGGCCGAGACGTTGCCGCCCTCGTGGTCCGAGTGAATAACCAAGTACAGGCGCATCAGATCGGCAAACTCGCGGCTCTCGCCAAAGCCCAGCAGGTTGGCAAAGTTCTGCGAGTAGTCAACTGAAGTATCAATTGAGGCGTGCTTGCCATCTCTGAAGACATTGCGGTAGATGCGCGAAGCAACCAGCGGCAGCTTGGCCAGCAAGTTCAGCGAGTCCTCAAAGACCGGGCCCCAGTAGTCCTTGCGGTTGATGCCCGCGTGGTACGCCTTGGCGAACTGCGAGTCGTGCTGCAGAGCGTTGACAGCCAGCGAGAACTGCGACATGGGGTGCAGTGTGCTGGGGCAGCGGTCAATCAGGTCAATGACAAAGTCAGGGAGCGATGCGCGTGCGTTGAGCTCGTCGGTGACCGACTGAGCCTGTGCCTGCGTTGGCGTCTCACCAGTCAGCAGCAGCCAGAACAGCGCCTCGGGCGTGGTCTCGGTAGCGCCCTTGGGCTTGGGCAGCTGCTCCTGCACCTCAGGAATGGACAGACCGCGGAAGCGAATGCCCTCGTCGGCGTCGAGCAGCGACGTATCCCACACCATGCCCTTGATGCCGCGCATGCCGCCGTAGGCCATGTTGACTGTGGTCTCGCCCAGGACGCGGTCACCGTACTTTTGCTTGACCTCCTTGACCTCAGCTGCCTTCTCGGGGATCAGCTGCTCAACGCGCTGCTTGAGCGAGGTCGCGGACGAAGTCGACTTGAAGCGTGCAAGCGCTGCTAGCGCCGGAACAATCCGGTTGGCCTACATGATTGAAATTACACGAAAAGCGCCGCATCGGAGAAGCCGGAAGCAGAGTTAGTAAAAGTGGTTGATCTGTTTACCAGTGCACACAGCTATCCAGATACCGCCACGTCACAGGAAAAAGCAGGCAACACTCAGCCCGCCCCAACCGCCAGAGTACATGTGCAAGCCCACGCTTGCGAAACAAAGCAGTCTGGCGCAGTGGGAAGCTAATGCTGCTGCAATTGCTCGTTCTGTTCACACACATCTAGTGCTGAAAGCAGTGGCTGTTGAGCGTGCGACTCGCACTCAAGAGTGCTAAAGTTCAAAACGAAGCAGCGCTGTGGCATGAAAGATCTAGGCCTAGGCATAACACAACACTTACCGAACGAGCAGAGGCGCTTCTGGCAGAGCACAGAGAGAACATTGTGTATACAAGAAAAAACTATAGAGCGACAAACAGCGCAAGTGTAATTAAAAGAAGGAACGAGCAAACAAAGAGAACTGGAGGGGAAGGCGCGCCGCTGGGCTTTTAAATCGCCAGTCGGAGAAATTGCAAAACGAGGCGCTTACTGGATTTTACTCACAGGCTCACACCACGAGCTGAAAAGATAAGCCCCAGATTGGGGAAGGCGGTTTTTGACTGGTTGCACAGGCCGGGCACTGCTGAATCTGTGCGTACTAATCTGCACTGACCGCTTCATTTGGTGGCCGTCACGCCCGTCTTAAATTCCGAGGCGCCGATCAAGGAGCTCCGAAGGCAGCTGATTTCCGCAAGCATTCCGCTCGCCCGTTCCTCTGCCTGTATGCCCACGGCTCAGATTGAGATTCACGAGGGAGATAAGCTCGTTGCAAAGTCAAAGGAGATTTTGCCTATTTCAGCCCCACAAGACACATGACGTCGTTGCAGCAGCTGAAAGCCATGACCTGGCTTGTGTAATCCAGTGATACAATCAACACGTCGTCTGCCGATTAACCATCAGATTCGATGTCGAGTCGTGCAGTCATTGTCCTCGTGATATCTGTAGCAAACGGGCAAAGGAAGACTGCAAAAAAACACCTGCCAGGCGTGGCTGAGGAAGTCTCAAGTCACGCCACCGCCAAAATACTGTGAGCAGCACTGGCGGCCCTTGACACCATGTCTGTCCTGCCTACACAAGCAGTGAAAGGAGCGTTTGCTGCAATTCAGATGCGCGTGCTGCAGAGCTGAAAGGGTCGCCGCCACAATGAGATATGATCGGAGGATCAATTGCATGTCCGCCATATTGTCGGCCCAAAATGCACCAAATCCTTATAGCGAGGAAAAAGCAGGGGCTGCTTGTCCTTCATTTCCTCATTCCAGGATGCGCCGGGCTATTCATTTTATTGTTGCAAAGCACTGGGCTGCGTGACTCCCTCCTCCGTTCCACACAAAAACCCCCGTCTGTGCTGGTCGTTTTTCTTCTTTGCTTTAACCCTCCCCGCTCATTTTTCATTTCATTTTATTTTTATACTCTAGTCGTGCCCCTTTTTCCCTGCAGCTTTTGTTTCTCTTGTCATTCCTCAAACACACGCAGCTTGGACCGCACATACACGCGCTCTTAGCATGCTAGGCTGTAAACGCAATCAACTCAGCTCCGAGGAGCTGACCACAGTAGACAAGGTATGTATCGGTTACTGCACAAGTTGGTCACGATGCCAGAGCTTCCCACAGTGAATTGGTGGTCTGCGCATTTGCCGTGACAAGCTAGGTTCGATATTGCACTGGAGTGGGTAGGACCGACAAAGTGTGCCTCCCACAAAACTGCTAACAACTGGGCTGCTATCAAGCACAACGTGCCACTCGCTTCGTAGGCTCATTGGCATAGTATCTGGTGCGCAGATCAGCCTACAGCCCCTTAGTGTAGATAATAGTTCGGCTATTGTTCGTATTCCCAAAGCAGAACCACCTTGTATTACACATTCTACTAAGCCCAAACTATGTTTGTTATTATCTCCACCGACTGCGCCTTCTTTTATTTTTGCCTTTCTACACCGGCTGATATAGGTCATGAACTCGTTTTTGGAAGAAAAGTGGAGCTTGGTCGGTCTCGGATTCAACCCGTGGGAGTACTCGCGGGCCGAAAAGCAGGGTATTCTGTTGGCTATATTCAAGGCGCTCAATGTGCTGACGGTTTTGGAGCTCAGCCCAAGCGATATGTTGGAATTCTGTCTCGACATGGAGTCGCTGTACGAGGACGTTCCCTACCACTCCTTCAACCATGCGATTGACGTTGTCGTCAAGCTCTATTATGTGCTGCACGACTTGCAGGCGGCGTCCTATCTAGCGTCCTACGACATTGCTGCGCTGCTCATTAGCGGCCTGTGCCATGATTGCGGTCATGTAAGTGATTACCATGCGTGTGCATTTGCCTACTGCCACATGGCAGTGTGTGTTCCAAAGAGCAAGCATTCTTTGAAGCAAATGTGAATGCTCGCGGTGCTTGTGAAGTAACATTCTTGAGTGCCATCTGAGCGTCTACCCACGGAAGCATGTACTGCATGCAGTTTCCCTGCACTCGGTTGCCTTTTTGCATCCGCTCTGCATATCAGGCGTCGCTGCACAAGCCTGTATTTTGGCTAAAGACAACGTGTGTCTTTGGAACACAATACCAGCCTCAACTACTTTTTCTGGTGCCCATTCACTGCGTGCGTCCGCATGCCGAATGCCGCCAACATATCAGCAGTCGAGCGCTGGCCAATTCCATTGCGCTTTCCAATTTGCCATTATGCTTGATCGATTGTTTGTGGTGCTAAACCAACGCGTTTGTCTTCTTGTGTGGTCAAAACACATGACACAGCCTCGCGCTGCTTTTTATCTTGTCTGTAGCCCGGCTTGAACAATCTGTTTCAGAAGAATGCCAACACTAGCTTTGCCCAAAAGTACCCCGACGCCATCCTTGAGCGATACTCGATTGATCTAGCAATGGAGTACATTGCCCGACACCGCCTCTTTCGCAATGTTGAGAATCTGCGCGATCCAGTCTATAGCGATAGCACAACTACCGAAATTGACGTTTCCTCGCGAATGCTGTTTAGCGTAAAGTGCGCCATTCTTAACACGGACATGGCACGGCACTTTGATGTGGTGGAAGAGTGCAAAACGCTGGTCTCAAAGCTAGCTAAGAAGGCACGCAAGTTTGTTGATAAACCGGCTGGCGCCGGCACTGCCAACGAATCCTCAAGCTCGAATTTGGCTCAGCCCATATCTTCCATCTCGAGTGGCCATGAACACTTGAGACCGCCTAAACCCCAGATACGTGAGCGATCGCCGAGCGAGCCGACTATGCATAGAAATGTGCTGTCGGCGTATTCGCTCAGGGATGCCAGTCGTGGCGCCGCTACATATCCTCGAGCAATGCCAAAAGACATTCCCGACCCGATTAAGCCACAACCTACTACCGGTGGCAGCAATAGTTCAGTTGACAGCAGCGCAGCTGTGCAAGGCCGCATCAAGCGCATGCACGTGCGGCGATCGATTTCAATGAGTGATGCGCTTTTGGATAGCACACAGCGACAGAGCTTTATCAACATTCTGCTCCATGCTGTCGACGTGTTCAACCCAGTACTGCCGTGGCCCATGTGCAAAAAGTGGTCTGATCTGATGAATATGGAATCGTTCAATCAAGGCGACTTGGAAAAGCAGTTGTCGCTGCCACTATCGCCCAATATGGATCGCGAAACTACCGATCAACGCCAAGTATCGCTTGATTTTGGTAATATTATTATCCGGCCGTTCTTCACCGAGATGGTCTCGCTATTTCCAGTCGACGACATATTGCTGCCAACGCTTGAATCAAATCTGCAGAAATGGAGCCGGCTGTCGACAGATACTACCCACGAGATCAGTCCTCCAACTGGCGCAAATAGCCACATGTACTCGTGGCCAGCTGAGCTGGTTCGCACGACTCCGTCGCTATCAAGCAACAGCAGTATTTCCGAGGGCCGTCGGCTGAGTATCGCTGCAGGAACCGTCGATATACCGCCTTCACGACTAGAAACCATCCGCAGGCACTCGCACGAGGGCTTTGAGGCACTGCATAGGTGTATGGTTGGTCATCTGTTTTCCAAGCACTTGGAAAAGATCCAGGAGCGGCGCAAAGCTTCGTACATTTCCAGCAATCCTAAGCACCTACAAATGCGAAATTACAATGGCCGCCAGCGCCCTGTGCCAATTGGCACTTCTTCACCAGGAACACAAAATTTGTGGCAGGATTCGGGCGCTACCATGCTGTCACCAGTGACTGAAGCAGCCCATCTCGAAGACTCTAGCGCTCCGACGACCGGCAATAGCACTAACGGTGGGTTCAGTCTGCCCGATGAGCCAATTATTACCGAATATGAAGCTGGTGACACAGCGCAACAGCCTTCACTGCTGCGCCCCAGCATAAACATATATACCGATTATTCGCATCAGCAGCGTTATCCGCTTACTAGCCGTGGTCCGGTCAGCGCATCATGGGAAACTGCGCGTGCAGACCGTGCACGTGATGGGATACCATCGGCATTCTATAGGCAGCTGGACTCGCAAGAACTAGCTGAGCATTTGCATAGTTATTGCATAAGCCCGCTTTCTCCGAACCCACGCCAATACCGCAGCGCGTCTCTGGATCCGTCGTTGCTCTCTAACCTGCCCACAACATTTAAATCCGTGACTGGCGAGGGCAGCTTGACAGTAATGTCTCCCGAGATTTCCGACGACAGCTGAGGACAAACATACACATGTTTATTATAGTTTTATCATTGTTGCATTCTTTTTATTATCTGTATCTGTCGCGCGTCGAACCTTTAGACAATCCGCTGGTCTCTTCTTCACAAGCGCACTGATGCCATTATAATTATTGTATTCTCATCTAATACATTAAAGTATTTTAAAGTCATAACATGTGGAAAGATAAAGATTAGATATAAGCGCAAAGTATTCTAGTTTGTATCCGGGGGTTTACGCAACCGTCTGATTAAGCGTCTCATGAAGCTAGACAAGAATCGGCCAAGCGACGATAGACGACCCTTAATTAGGCCACTGGTAATGTATGACGAGAGCTGAACCGCAAGATCATCGTACATAGTTATTCTTCTTTCTTCCTTGCCAACCGTAACCATCAACGTATCACCGGCCATAGTCTTGTCGCACATAGCCTTGAGCATAGCCTCAACAACCTTTTCGGGTGTCACTAAACCGCTTTTGAGCAACAACGGAAAGCTGTTCAACATCGGGCTATTGGCGACCAGTGGCGTGTCAGCAAAGTAAGGCGCCACAGCGTTTACGCGAACTTGCGGCGCTAGATCCTTGCACGACGCGGTGAAGAATACCAAACCAGCTTTAGTTGTGCCATAGGTTTCCATAAACGAAACAGGCATAAGGCCGCCAACTGATGCTGTGTTGACCACTGCGCCTTGTCTGTCAGTCTCCTTGAAATATTGCACGGCGATGCGCGTGGCCTCCATTGGCGCAAACAGGTTTAGTCGAATCAGCAACTCGAGCTCGTGGTGGTCCGTCTGGTCAAACAGCGAGCGCTTGTTGATAATACCAGCGTTGTTGACCACAATACCAATTTGCCCAAAGTGCTTGACTGCTTGGTCAAAGTACTCGCGGATAGCCTCAGGCTTGCACACGTCGCAAGCCACCCAGTGTGTAGCATTTTCTTGCTCCTTGTTTAGCGCTTCAGAAACTTGCTGCACGCCTGGGTTTATGTCGACCATTAGAACTTTGGCGTTGTGCCCAACTAATCTCTCGCTTAGCAGCTTACCAAAGCCGCTGGCTGCGCCTGTAACTAAAACGACCTTGCCTTCCAATTGACTTGCGTAATCGCTCTTGGCTGTAGCTGGCATGTTGTATGCAATATTTGGTAATAAAACAATCACGGTTCAATAAGTGAATATCGGCTATGCATGGCGTAGGACATATTAGTCGGGTGTACATATTGTTAACATAAATTAAAATGCAAGCAATTGATGTTTGTGTGTACCTTTAGAGACTGGTGGTGCAATAGTACAAATTACTAAAGAATAACTGAAAAATGAGGCTTCTGTAGATAAACTGGCGAGAGATAGGGAGGTACATTTCCTCAGAATGCTATTGTGAAGCTTCAGCCATACTATCACGTAAAGCACGTAATTCTGGACAACCAAAAGACAGGTTTTAAAGACCAAAACAGGACGCAAACCCCTCCTTAGCATTTTAGCACCGAGATATGTTTGCGGTGATTTTTAAAAAATATCCTTGCACTAGTGGCTTCAGAATTTCGGCAAACAATTGCATAAGATTTCCAATCTTTTAAACGTAAACATGGGTGCTTGTTATTTGCCATTTCTAGATGTGTTCATCTGCTCTTTGGATTTTTTTTAAAGTCGGCAAAATATTACTTGTACCATGGCAGTTGCAGTTTTCCTTTGGTGTAGATTTACATTCAATATATTTTGCAGAAAGATGGCAAGCTCGTTCATGCAATTGCCTTTTGAAAGTACAAAAGATGTGCAGCAATTTATCTCCAAAAAGCTGTACACTGTGGATTTTATATCGAAAGAATAATTATTCATTGCGTGTGCCAAGCTGCAATTACCAATAAATACATGGACAAAGCATATGCAATAATTTGCTGGTTCGGATTCCGAGCCAGCCACTTAACTGTCTTCATAAGGCAGTTTCTTTCTGATGAACCCAAGGGTGCTGTCCAGGATTCTAGAAAACAGCGAACTAAGCAGCGAGCCATACTTTTTTACAGTCCCATTGGCAATGTACGATATTACATGGACAGTCAGGTCATCGTAAAACGTCAGCCGTTCAGGCTTTGCACCCATTGCCACCATGAGCGTATCGCCAGCCAGACTCTCGTCACATATAGCTTTGAGCATTGTCCAGACAACTTTGTTTGGGCTCATTAGCCCCAGCTGTCGAACCAGTGGATATGATTTGACCATTCGATTATTTTCGACTAGCGGTGTGTCGGCAAAATAAGGCGCAACAGAATTAACGCGAACATGCGGTGCCAAATGCTTGCATGTGGTTGTGAAAAATATCAACCCTGCTTTGGTTGTTCCATAGCTCTCCATAATGGAAATAGGCAAAAGACCGCCAACCGATGCAGTATTCACTACTACACCTTGCCTTCCAGACTCCTTAAAGTACCGTGCAGCAACGCGTGTTGCTTCCATTGGTGCGCATAGGTTGAGGTGAATAATGCGCTCAAGCTCCTTGTGATTGGGCTGGCTAAACAGTGAGCAGTCATTTGCAATTCCAGCATTGTTGACCAAGATATCGACCTGGCCAAAGTGCTTGACAGCCTGGTCAAATACCAAACTAATTGACTCGATTTGACACAAGTCACAAACCGCCCAATATGTCGACCCGGGTTGCTGCTGGTTTAGCGTTTGCGAAATCTGCTCAACTGAAGGATTAATGTCAACTAGGAACACTTTGGCATTGTATTCCAACAGTCGCTCAACCAATAGTTTACCAAATCCACTGGCAGCGCCGGTAACAATTGCGACTTTGCCGTGGATTTTGGACTGATAATCGGTCATTGTAGATGCTGGTTTAAAACTATGCAATAAATGTCGCTAAATATTTAATGCTTAACACAAGTCTTTTCTAAAAATTACTATGACATAAAACCCAGTGTGTTAGCTACTTTTATAAATGTAATTACATACTGTCGTGCAATATGTACAGTTACTGTTTGCACCAGTAGACTAAACAGCTGTAAAATTTACACCCATAATGGCTTTCTGTTTATTTTACTATATTAAGATTATCTGTAATTTTACTTGCAAAAATTCAATGATTATGTATATTGAAAATGTTTACTTTTAAGAAATCCAAAGGTCGGCGAAACATTCGCAAAAAGGAGACAGACGATGATGAGATGGCCGTTGATAGTGGCTCTGCAGATATAGTTAAGAGAACAGCAAAAACAAAGCCAGAGTCGATTGCCACAAAAAGCACACGGCCAAGCCTGTATATCAAAGAATCCGCGGCTGAAAGGGCCGATCAAGGCGAAGAATCGCGACAATATACCCAGGAAGAGATTCAGACGCTAAGAGACGAGACGCTGGTTCGAAATGCTGAGCCTGCAAGCGATACAGCCTATCCGTTTTCAAATGAGGGCATTCCAGATGCACAAGAAATATATATGGCCAAGAAGCTCCGCCGGCAGCGACAGGCTGCGCAAAAGATGAATGGCGAAGACAGCGACAAAGAGGAGGATTTTATTAGCCTGTCCGATAACATGGCAAACTCACAAATACGTAGCACCGAGCATGTCAGTCTGAACGACGCTATTGCCGAGGGTGAGGATGAGATGGAGGCCGTGATTATCGACAAAGGCGAGCGAGCAGAATTTGGGCGAATTGCCAAACAAGCCATGGAAGAGTCCATTGACCAGGCGCATGATGACGAGATGAGTGACTGGGAAAATGAGCAGTTACGCAATGCTGGATTATCAGCACCGTATAAATCCACTAAACCACAGGACCACTTGCCAAAAGATAACGGATTCAAGTTTGACATGGACCAGTTCAAGTTTATAATTGCGCAGGACAAGAACCAGCTGGCTATTGAGCAGGACCGACTCATGTCAGCCAAAGACAAACTCGCAGCATCATCCAATGCCCTGGACCAACTACGGCAAAACATTGAGCAGGCGCAGAAGCAATATGATCATTTTTCGTCATTGGCAAAGTCCACAATTTAGTTCTCCCATTATATTTTTCTTTGGCAGTTGTGCATATCTTTTATACTGTTGCTTGTAATTTTCCGCAGCCACTCTTTTTCAGTCAGTGTCTTGAATTAATAGTACTTTTATATAAACACTTTTGAATTAATGGCGACTGCACAGCAGGTCAGCGATGATAACAATGCCAGTGCTGCTACAGAGTATCAGCTTGGGCCGTTGGACGTTGAAGGTGTGCATGATCTTGACGACAGCGAATCTGAGGTCAATTTTGTAAACGATGGGACTGTTGTACCCGAATTTGGAGATTCTCACACGTACTTTGACCAACGAAAGCGCAAATTGGCCGAGCAGGCTCAGCAGAGGTAAGCATGTATACTAGCTAATATGCCCAACCGACCAATTGATTGCTGTTGTCGCTTAATAGCGTGTACTATACTATTGTGGTAGAGCAGAAAAAGCCCCTCGATACAAACCTATATTTGCTGGTGTGGTTTTTCATATCAACGGGTACACTCAGCCGTCACAATATGAACTGAAGAGACTGCTAATCGAACGCGGTGGTAAATTTTTGCACTATCTGTCCAAAACACAGGTAACACACATTATTGCGTCAAATCTGGCTCGTTCAAAGGAAAAGGAGCTTCGAAACTACAAGGTTGTACGCCCAGAATGGGTAGTTGAGAGCGTTCGTGAAAACAAGATGCTTCCATATCACGCATACCGTCTAGGAAGCTTTGAATCCCGAGGGGTGCCAATGACTTCTTTTGATGTGAACGAGCTGGCTGAGCTAGGTCGAGACACTATCGACATGCCGAAATCATATTCTACTGAACCAGAGCCACAGAAAGCGTCTAATGCTTTACTTAATACTCGGCCGCCCCTACCACCGCAGCGAATGATTGTTGATAGATACGGCGAAGGGTTGAATCGTGACTGGGTTCGCAAAAACCTTGCTACCGAGCAGGATTTTATTCAGCGCTACTATGCCAATTCACGACTACATCACTTGTCGATGTGGAAGGCAGAAATGAAGGATTATGTTGCACAGTTGCGTCGAGAGCATAGAAAAGATTCTCATTCAGCCTTGGTCGGCCAACAGCGGGTTATCATGCATGCCGACTTTGACTGCTTTTTTGTATCGGCGAGCCTGCTCTCACATCCACATCTGCAAGGAAAGCCGGTGGTTGTCTGCCATTCACAACACCAACAACAACAGATGCAGCTAGAAGACCACGGTCACAATGCGCACATATCAGAATATTCGGCAAACTCTAGCCAGATTGCATCCTGCAATTATATTGCTCGGTCATTTGGTGTACGGAATGGCATGTTTATTGGCCAGGCGCGAGAGTTGTGCCCAGCACTGGCGACGGTTCCTTACTGCTTTGATGCGTACAAGCGTATTTCAAAGTCATTTTACAGGATTGTCACGCAGCTTGCAGATGAGACTCAGGCGGTGAGTGTGGACGAAGCGTTGTTGGACGTATCAAATGTGGTTGAGCACAAGTATCAGGGCAATGCAGAGGCCCTAGCACGGGATATTCGCCAGAAGGTGCTTGATGAGACACGGTGCATTGTCAGCGTTGGAATTGGACCAAACATCTTGCTAGCGCGGTTAGCAACTACAAAGGCCAAACCAGACGGTGTATTTACATTGGATACGTGTACCTACACTGGTATGAACCTTGGAGTCCGAGAGCTACCTAGCGTTGGCCGTGTAGTTGAAGAAACGTTGGCCTGTCGTGGCATTAAAACTGTTGCTGACATTCGGGCTATTCCACTTTACAGTCTCAAAGCTATATGCGGTGAAAAAACAGCCATTACTCTACATAACTTTAGCCAAGGTATTGACGATCGGGCGCTCGAGTCGGATAAGCTACGCCAGGCGTTTGGTGCTGATATTGGATGGGGTGTGCGCTTTTCAACCCAGAGGGAGGCCGATAACTTTGTAGCACGAATGGCGGCTGAGGTGTGCCAGGCGATGGTTGCTGCTGGGCGCGTAGGCAGTTTGGTAACACTAAAGATAAAGAAGCGCCAGGAGAACCAGGGCAAGCCGGCAAAATTCCTTGGCCATGGTATTTGCGACAGTTTTTCAAAGTCAATGCCGCTATCACAAATGACTAATGACGTGGATCGAGTTTCCGCAACCTGTATTAGTCTCTTACATCGCCTGGCGGTTGATCCACTGGATATACGAGCCGTGGGGATCCAGATCCAAAAGCTAAATTCGTTTGACAATGCCGTCAGTATTGGTGAAATGTTGGCCAAATCAAAGGCACAAGCAGCCAATGACAGTGATTACAATGTGTCCAAACCTCCAAGCGCAATATTTGAGCTGCCATCGGCGTCGCAGCTGGATATGGATGTAGTTAATGAGCTGCCAGAATCGATACAACAAGAACTACGCGCCGCTATGCACCAAGCTGACAACAAGGGTGGCACAAAGGCAGGCAAAACGCCAGACATATCGCCAGCTCAGCCAAACCCCTCATCATCAAAAAGTACATCAGGTACAGCCAACAAGGGTTCATTTGGGAGCCGGCGGGGAAGACCGCGGAAGCTAGCGTTTCCTGCGTCAAACATAAAACCTGAACGATCAAAGCCAAATTTACTTGACTCATTCCGCAAACTGGAGACCATGGACTCGATTATACCATCACAACTGGATGGCGAAGTGTGGAAACATCTGCCGGTCAACATTCGACGCGAACTAGTCCGAGAATATGTAAAGTCTAAACCCGCACCCATAGTGGCATCTGCGCAATGTGACGTTTCGCCTACAGCAGCAGCTACTGTGATCAAGGAGGTCGAGACTGGCCCAAAGCCGCCGGTTGTGCCAGAGTATACCGGTCCAATGCTGCTTGGTAAACACTTAATGGTCGATATCAAGCTTCTGGTTAAAGAATGGACTGGCTCAAGCAGCGATGGGCCGCTAGCAGAGGATGTTGCCGAATTTGCACACTATATCGACTGTGTTGTCAGAGACCGCGACTTGGTGAAAGCCAACATTGTGCTTTTGTATTTTAAATCTTGTATTCGCAGCGACTGCAGTGCCTGGCAAGCGGCAGCAAATATCGTTGTGAACAAGGTCAATCAGACGTGTATGACAATGTATAAAGCACATCTTGTTTAGATAAATTACGCGGCAATTAAGCTTGTTAGAATAATAAAACGTTAACTAGAATTTGTTTGATAGTGTCGCCTTGACAGCTTCAACAACAGTGCCAAATATGTTGGCATTCGCAGCAATTACACCTTTGTTTGCAGAAAGCGTCCGACCTTGAGAAAAGTCAAGTGGCTCGCCATTCACATCAGACACTTGTCCGCCAGCTTCTTGAATAATGATATTGCCCGCAGCATGGTCCCAGATCTTCTCAACATACTTGCTGTCCACCGGTAAGCGAAGATATATGTCCGCGTCACCACGTGCAACGGCAACGTATTTGCACTGGCTGTCCATTCGCACGGATTGTTTGGTAATCCCTAGGAGCTCAGCAATTTTAGCGCTGTCGCCGTGGTTAGCATGGCCTGCCTCCACTGATTCGCAGAATGACGCATTGCACGAGTCCTCGACAATGGATACAAAAATTGGTGTTTCTATAAAGTCCTTGACGTTTAACTTTCTCTGGAAGGCGCCCTGCTTCTCAACAGCAACCGCCAGCACACCCTTTTCTCCTTCAGGCTGGCTCATGTCGTAGGGGAGATTGGGGCATCCAACCACGCCGAGGCGCACTTTGCCGTCAATTATCAGCGCCAGGCACACGGCAAACTGCTCGCCGCGCAAAAAGCCCTTGGTTCCGTCAATGGGATCAAGCGTCCAGTGACGCCCTGTAGATCCGCCCGCATACTGGCCGCGGTCAATGGCTTTCAGCACCTCCTCGGTGGACATTGGGGTATTTACAGCCGTGTTCGTCAGTTCGACAACCTTTTCGCGAAGCACTCGCCCTTCCTCGCCCAAAAGATCCTTCGAGTCCTCCTCGCCGACAATTGGATCATTTGGAAAGTACTTCTCCAAGATATTGTTGACTACGGCCTGAGCGCTAAAGTCGGCAACAGTGACTGGCGACTTGTCTTTCTTTGTCAGCGTCTCGTCGGTGACTAGTCGCTTAAACACAGCCTCGCACACACGCGAAGCACTCTCGACAGCCTCAATGGCTACTGCTCTCTCTTTCTCAAGATATACTACGCGAGCGGAATAAAAACGGGCAGAGATAAGACCTGTGCTGTGAGTTAAAGGTACTTTGGCTAGCAGTCGCAGACCAGTCCTGTTACAGACCAAACGCCGCAATTTACCTGACATTTGCAACAGCTGAAACGGGCGATATCCGGAATCAATACGAACACTCCTAGAACAAAACTCGTCACAGTGTTGATACTCAAAAGACACGCATGTCCGGTATCTTGCCCAAGGACCAACCCTTAACCAGAATTGATCCCTTGATCGGAAATCAAATAGGACGAGTTAGAAAGTGGAGTTGAAGCCTGCAGGCTGCGGTTATCTCTCTTTCAAAAAGTACCTTCGTTTTAAATACTTAGTAAGTGTCGCAAGTCATCGCGAGGATGGATTCGGAAAAATAAAAAGCGCATCGGCAGCATGGCTATAAGCGGGCAAACAGACAGACGGCGGTTTTGGATTACTCTCGGGAAAAGGCAAAGGCGCATCCATCAGAACTGGCAGCTGCATCCATTTGTGGTGACAACGTGTTGATGCGGTGCATTGGTACAGAGTGCGGCTACCGTCATTGGTATAGCTATCTGCTGCTGTCAAATTTGCTGAATTGGCAGATTTGAACTCGGATAGTTTAGCACCCCAATTGCTTGCAATTTGGACTGGGATTGAGTGCATATTGTGCGCAGTTGCTACGCTATGGTCAGAGCTCTGTTGTTGGACTGTTGCACCGAACGAAGCCATATTTCCGAGAGTGTGCCGCGCTGAGCTAGTTTAGCATTATTCGCCTTGCATGCTGGCAAATTCGCCAACTTTTCTTGTTTAAACAGCCGTAGTTTGCGAACCATGATTATTAAACCGGGCTGTGTGCTTTCTAACCTGTAGCGATGCAGATCTTTGTAAAGACTCTGACGGGTAAGACCATCACCCTTGAGGTGGAGTCGAGCGACTCTATCGACAACGTCAAGCAGAAGATCCAGGACAAGGAGGGCATTCCTCCGGATCAGCAGCGTCTGATCTTCGCCGGCAAGCAGCTCGAGGACGGCCGCTCGCTGTCGGACTACAACATCCAGAAGGAGTCGACCCTGCACTTGGTGCTCCGCCTGCGTGGTGGTATCATCGAGCCTTCGCTCAAGGCCCTGGCGTCCAAGTTCAACTGCGACAAGCAGATTTGCCGCAAGTGCTACGCCCGTCTGCCTCCTCGTGCGACCAACTGCCGCAAGAGAAAGTGTGGCCACTCGAACCAGCTCCGCCCCAAGAAGAAGCTGAAGTAAACTTGTTTCTTTTATTTCCTCGTTTGCTCAGACCTTTATACTTTTGAAGTCGTTTATATAAAGCATGCAGGCAGCCAGCGAGACAGTAGATTTTGAATGCAGCGAAACCGAACCATTTACAGTGACAATATGCGTTGGCCAATAGCCTGCTGCCAAACCTTTATTTCGTGTCTTTGATTTGTGTTTAGTAATTTTGCTTTTGCCTCCATTAGTATTTCATCTCGCATTGTAACTCTTTTTTATTCAGCAGACAGCACATTAACGAGTCGCTTTTACAGAGATAACAATGGTAATTAATGACGCTTAGCTGTTCTGATTGGAACACTTTACGCGGATGTATGAACGAGATGCGGTGTCTGGAACCAGAGCTGAAGCTAATTCAAGACAGCGAGGAGGTGACTGTTTTATGTTATGTAGGTCATTCTTGCGTCGTCAATCTGTACAAAGACCGGCAAAGGTATGCAATTTCGAATGCACGCAGCTTGTATGGCTTGTCTGCTGACCAAACCTGTGTACTAATATATTGAGAACTCGCAACTCTGTAGCTCTTGCCTCGCGGCAATTTGTCGAGATGCCGCGCACACGCATCGAGGGACTTTTGGCGTCGTTTCCCAAGCTGATGGTGCCCGGCCAACAGCACACGACGGTGGAGACCGACACCATCCGCTACCTGTACCAGCCGATCGGCGAGGAAATGTACGCGGTGCTGATAACCACTCGACAGAACAACATTGTGCAAGACATGGACACACTGCATCTGATGGCTCGTGCAGTGTCGGATATTTGCGACGTGACCGACCAGCAAGACGTGGTGCTGCGTGGGTTCGACATTATTCTGGCGTTCGACGAGATTATCACGCAGGGCTACAGAGACAACGTGGATCTGGCCAAGCTGCGCATGATTACGGAGATGGAGAGCCAGGAGGAGAAGATTCAGGAGATAATTGAGAACAACAAGCAGCGCGAGGCCAAACAGGAGCTTAAGCGGCAGGCAAAGATGTTTGACCAGCAGCGTCGGGAGGCGGCGAAGCGCGGCATGGGAGAGTCCAGCATGGGCGGCATGGGCTCGAGCGGTTCGATCCTGGGCGGTGGGCGCATGGGAGGCAGCTACGAGCCGCTGCTCTCGCGTGAACCCGAGCCGGTTCGCTCGTTTGCTTCGGCATCGCCTACCCGGTCCAATACCCCGTCGATTTCTGCGAATGCCCGCGGCATGAGGCTCGGACGCAAGCCAAAGGGCGCAGACGCTATGGGCGCCATGCAAAACGAAATTGATCTTACGCAGAGCCTGATGGACAACATGTCTATTGTTGACTCTACAGCAGCTCCCGCCGCATCTGCCGCGAGCAGGGCAACGCCGACAATGCCTCCGATGGACATGAAGGGCGTACACGTGCAGATTGAGGAACATATTGTCGCTGTGGTGAACCGGGACGGCGGGCTAGAGCAGATGGAGGTGAAGGGCGACTTGTCGCTGGTTATTTCTGATCCAGCATACGCCAATGTGCAAGTTGGCGTGGTCACTAACAACAAGCACAATGCGCAAGTCAAAACCCATCCCAAGGTTGACAAGCGGCGGTTCAACACAGACGCGGTAATTGCGCTCAAGGATGCAGCCAGCTCGTTCCCGCTGTCTCAGCCCATTGGTGTGCTGAAATGGCGGATCGTGTCAACAAACGAGGATGATATCCCACTGACGATCAACTGCTGGCCGTCGCTGTCGGCTACCGGGACGGTGGACGTCAACATTGAGTATGAGCTGACTCACCCGAAGCTGGAGCTAAACGGGGTGGTCATATCTATTCCTCTTCCGCCGGGTGCCCAGCCCACAGTCAGCGATGTGGATGGTGTATACGAGGTGGACCGTGCCCATAGTACACTAGAGTGGCAGATCCCCACCATTGATGCTAGCAACTCCAATGGCAGTTTGGATTTCAGTGTTCCGGGGACCGATGCGGGACTTTTCTTCCCGGTGGTGGTCTCGTTTGCATGCGAAAAGCCGTACTATGACATCGATGTGTCTGGCATCACGGGCGCGGACAACGAAGCGGTTGATTTCTCGCAGAACATTGCGCTGATCCCCGATCAATACGCCGTTATTTAGTTATAAAAACGTGTGTTTATGTGGAGTGGATTTTTTAACAGAATATAAAGGTTGCTCGACAGTAAGCACTACCATTCCATACATTGCAATATAAAAAGTAATAAAATATTTGTTTTTATTTCTAGCCCATAAAATAGGTGCTAGTGTCACCAACGTGACATTCCATATTATTCAGCCCAGAGTTTGTTCCACAAATACAAAAAATACCTTATTTGAATAGTCTGTCAGGGACACTAATTTTTATTTTAGGGGTGGGTATTCAAAATAATGAGCAAGTTGTGCACAGTATGCAGCACATCCGTTGCCAAATACAAGTGTCCCATATGTACAAGTGGATATTGTTCAGTCAGCTGCTACAAAGTGCACAAAAGCGAACCGTGTACACGGCCCGAGTCCACCCAGAAACATGAGTCTCCAGTGGCCCCTGCCGAGGACAAGGATGACGAAGAAGAGGAGAAGCACCGGTTGGGAGCCGATGATTTGCGGCGGGTGGGTGAGTCTCCACGAGTGCGCGAGCTGTTAGAGTGCCCACAAACGCGGGAGTTAATTGAACGGGTGCACAAGGATGCGGATCCGGTTCAAGCAATTCGTGTTCTGCGACAGCATCCGGAATTTGAGCAGCTTGTACAAGCCATGCTGGAAGCTACTGATAGCCCAAAATAACTTTTTTTATTTTTATCGTGGTAAAAAGAGTTTATAATGTTTATAAATAAGCGTATAGAGAACATCTTTGTATAGGTCATGTTTGCCTTTTCTTATGTTACTGCATGGTCATTGTTGAAAACAAATGGATGTTTGAATACATAACTCGTTTTCCCCTTGGCCAACATTTATTATTATCCCAATACTCGAGGAAATTGCGTGGACCGATTATAGCACGGTTCACTTGTATTGAGGTGAAAAAAGATATGCAGTCTATTTTCGAACTTTCCCATTTTTGTTGACTCAAACTATATGCTTGTGACAAAACGGGGGTATTCAATTTTGTAGGACACCTGTTTTTTTCTTTTATGTTATAGTGTTGTGCCTTTTTAAGCACATTATATTTATTTGTCTACTGTTATAATTTGTAACGGAAAATAAAGGGTGTGGATATTATAGTTCACAATAGCAAATGCCACCACGACCAATGCCGTCAGTGCCAGTGCCAAGGCAGCAATCGGACAACCAGCCATCGCCATTGAGTGTGCCAGTCACTCGGGCCACCACTGAAGCAATTGTTACAAGTCCGACCCAGCTGGCTTCACGGGCGTACTCGCTGAGCTTGGAGAGCGACTTTGTCGCGGGAGGCACTCTTGACTGGCCATTTGACTTGACTGACACATGCGCACCCGACGCTCAGAATGAAATTTTCCCACATGCCAACGCGTCAGGACCGCCGGCGTATGAAAGTGTACCGGAACCCCATGATTCGGTAAAGGACCGCAAGACCCATAGTACAGCCGAGGACCACGGAGACAGACCAGAGTCAGGCAGCCGGCAAATCGCGTACCAGTATGCGCTGCGGTACGCCATCCTGCTCGACGCAGACAACGCGCAGCTGGCCGCACGCCCACAGCCAGGTAGCGGGCGCAACGGGCCTACAATTGGACCTTCGCTAAGCCGTACGGGATCAGAGACCGGCGGGTTTTCAGTAAAGACAATAGGAAAGGCAAGCGGTACGTCCAACATCAACAACCGCACGCCAACGCTGATCAGCAAACAGGACGCTGATCGGCCACGGACCGGCAACCGCTTGCGCAGCAAGAGCTGGAAGAGCAGCATTATGGAGTTTGGCGGGTCGGCGGCGCGCAAAGTAAAGGCCGAAATCAACAACACAAAACTCAGGGGCCTGGACAAGAGTGGCAAGTCGAGCAAAACAGCAAAGTCGGGCGCACTGACGCCGGCAATTATCAAAGCCCTTGTGCAGCAGCTTAAAACAGCGACCAATGCACCGTCGCTGCACCCGCTCACGCAAGCGTGCTACATGGAGATGTACAACTATCTGCGCGTTCGCGAGACTGGCGAGACAATAGGCGAGCACGGCACAATTGACGATATTTTGGAATTGTTTTCAGATCTCTCGCGCGTCATATGTGGCCAGCACGGAATTACTAACAGCGAGGATGTGTCGCGCACTGTGGAAAGCCAGATGTCTCGGTTTGTAAAGCTTTTGCGCGCAATGCTGCAGTCCAAGGTGCAGACGTCGCGCGAAGCAGGCCTGGCGCTGCTCAAACTAGACGACTATCCGGACACGCTGGTCGTCGGTAGCTCGCTTCCGGTGGCGGCACAATCGGGTATTCCATCGCCTCGGTCAAGTACCTACGAGCCCTCGGGCTCAATGACTGCCGATGATGACAGCGACAAGCCAGCCAAGCTGGTCACAATCTGGCTTAAAAGAGCATTTAATGTACCGGACAGTGACCACCAGCAGTGTCTCCTGGACCTGCGCAAAGAGGTGAACCAAGAGACAGCGATTCAAGACCTGCGTATGTGTCTGCTGGTGCTGAAACGCGACCAGAGCTTTGCAGGCAAGCCAGATAACTTTCGGACTTACCAGGCGTACCGGGTGTGGAAGGACCGCGAAATCACGCTGCTTGAGCAGTTGATCCACACGTACGCAATGCGACAGAGCTACATGTCGGGCGAGCAGATCGGGGTAGGGCGCATCAAGCTGGAAGCCAGCGCGGTGGAGGCAATGGGCGATGAGGAGCTGGCTGAAGCGTTTGAGTACATTCCGTCGCGGGCCACTCTACATTATCGCGAGCTGGTTCATACGGCGGTTGCGCATGACATTGTAGACAAACTACGGCCAGGCACGCCTGATACTGTTATTCCACTGTCGACTGCAGCGCGTGAGCTGTTGAACCAGCTGGCTATTGCATGGCGAATCAGTGGTCCGTACCGCGAGATCTGCTACCTGGACGCAATCAACAACCGCTATGTGCGCGGAGACCTGCCAATCACATATCTGCTGGACGCATACGGCAAAATCGAGCGCATTGTGCACCTAATCAACCCGCAAGAGTGGCATACTGCGCAATACGAATATTTGCTGGAGATCCAGAGCGACATTGAGTTCCGGGCACTGGGGAATGTCAAGGACATAATCGAAGAGCTGGACCACCAACGGCCTGAGAAAAGCACCAACCTAAAGCGACTACTGCGGATACTCATTATCAACGACGTCAATGCGCCGGCCGCACTGAACAAGCCAATGCCCAACATTGCCGGGCGACGCAACGATGTCATGGAAACGCTCGAGCCGTCGATTGTTTACCGCTGCGACTGTATGATGCGACAGTGCTTTACTGACGATATATCGCCGTCGTCGCAGATCGACGGGTACGCGCAGCTGGCAGTGCTGATTCTGAGCGACTACGAACGATGCAGCAAGATATTTGCCGACGCGCTGTTTGAAGATGGCGACCGGCGGTTCGACGTGACTGGGATTGTGGCCCAAGTCGAGGCAGAGTACTTTTACACAAGCTTTAAGCGGCACGTTGACCAATTTGGGTACAAGACCGATAGCGCAGACATTGAAGTCGGACTGGAGCTGTGCAAGTCGATCACCAAGATTGAAGAGCTGCATGGACGATACAGCGAGCAGAAGCTGGAGGGTATTGACAGCCGACGGCTGTTCAAGGCCACGGCGTCAACATGGCTAGACAACATTGATCGCGAAAAGTACCAGTGGGCCGACAACGCGCTTAAACAGGACAGCACGTCACGGGAGCTTGATATTGGCAAACACTCGACGTCGGTGATTGATTTGGTTAGTTGCTTTTCGCAGCAAGCAACTAAAGTGCAGCGGCTGGAGTGGCCCGACGTGGAGATGCGTGCGTGGTTTCTGACAGAGTTTATGAAGTTTGTCGGGCAATGCTTTGACGTGTACGCAAAGGTTATGATGCGGCAGTTCTTGGCGTGTTTAAGCCCGGCGGAAGCAACAGCGACAGAAGCTGATGAGCCCCAGAGTCCAGTGTGGAACAGCATGTGGAATAGCCGCAAGTACAAAGAGCAGTCGCTGAGTCTCAGTGCGACAACTCTGGCGGCGCTGACCATGTTGGACCAGTCGCAGTCGACGCAAGTGTCGGCCGAGGCATGTATCAAGCTTAACAATTTATCAGTGGCCCAGGAAAAGCTGTACGAATTACAAGACGACCTGGACATCCGTGCGACTGTCGAGGCACTGGGCGGCGCAGACCGGCCATCGCTCCGCAACCACAATCTCGAAAAGTTCCTGCTGTTGTTCAAAGTCATCCGCGCAGAAAGTCTGGATTTAGCGCGTAAACAGACCAATATAGGCCGAAAGGGTTCACAACCGTACGTCAAATTGGCAGTGACTCGGCCAGCTGAAAACGGCGTAACCAAGCGCCAGACATTTGCCAAAACACGGCCAGCGCCCGATGGCGCGGTAAACCCACGGTGGAACGAGTCGTTTGATTTGGCCATAGGTTCAAAGGAAGAGTTTATGACTCTGCTCGAAGCGCGTATCTGCACGCGCGATGGGCCCAAGCACTTGGGATTTAAGGAAAAGACACGGGGTCGCGCGTTTTTTGCGCCGCCGGCCAAGCTGACATTGGGAGTGGACAGCTCAGTGGACGTGGTTCTGGATCTGGAGCCAGCCGGACATTTGCTCCTGCAAGTGACTATTGACGGCGAGTGTGACGACGTTGAGTTCTACAGCGGGCGCATGTTCCGCATCCTGAGTCGTACGCAGTCAGACATGCAGCAGCGCATTGTCGAGCATGTGGCAGTAGGCATTCGCGAGTACTTACGGCAGATCCTTGTGTCGCAGCCAATTCGGTACCGGTCGTCGCGCATGAGTGCAGGGCACTTGAGCATTGATCGCGGGATTGAGCGCAGCATCCAGTTTCTCAAGCGCAACGGGCACCAAGAGCCAGCCTCGATCCGCGTGACTCAAGAAAGCTGCTGCGAAGCACTCATTCCACTAATCGACTATCTCGAAGACAACTTGCACATTTTGTTCGTCCACCTATACGACAATGTGGCCAACGGCGTGCTGACCAAAGTGTGGTACGAAGTGCTCACGGCGCTCGAAGACATCATACTGCCACCGCTCCGTGGCCAGTCCAAGGGCAACGCCAAGCCTATGACAGAGACTGACCTGACAAACGTATTCGACTGTCTTGATTTTCTAAAGTGGTACTTTGGCGGCGGCGACGATAAGGACGGAATGTCGGAAGAGGTGCTGGAAAGCAGAAAATACCGCGAGCTGATTGAGGTGCGCGGCATGTACTTTATGATGACAAAGGAGTTGATTGACGAGTATATGCGAGAGATGCGCAGCTCGGCCACGCGTGCATCTGAGGCAACAGGTACCGAAGGGTTGGAGCCAAGCCAATCACCAAACGTTGTGGAGGATCCAGCACTTCCGCCAGCACTACCGCCGCGGCCATGGTCACCCGCACCACGCGCAGAACGACGGTTCAGCGGTCCCAGCATTGCAGCAGACAACTCATCGAGCGAGACACTTCCACTCTCGCCCCACCACGACATGCGAGCAGCAATTATCCCAGCCACCAAATCGAAACTGAGCCGTAACCGGTCCGTGTGGGCTCACAAAGACGCAGCAACGTTGTCCCGCTTTAAACGTGACCACCGGATGGTTACTGACAAGGGCGAGTTGATTTTGCGGCTGTTGCGGCTGCGCTTTGACAAGGATGCAGCAAAGTTTGTCCTCACCCAGATGGACCTGCGCAACCAGCAGATGCAGTTTGAAATGCGTCGAGCTGTACTAAAGCACCCGTGATTGGGCAACCGTTCGTGTTTTCTATGTTTTTCAATATATGTTATTGTTATTATAACTGCCATTAATACTATTCGTAACATTGCTTCTGGGATGATGGATGTGGGTGGAGCTTGAGATAGTTGTCCACAATATCCTGTGAAAGGTCCCGGTACCGCGCCATTTTGGCCAGTTTCTTCGGCTCAGTATCAACCACCGCAACCTTGTACTCTGGCATCTCCCCATTCTCCACCGGCCACTTCTCAATCATAATCATCACCGAAACGTCCTTGAGCACCATCGACAACAAATACTCCAGCACGACCTGCTTGTCGCTCCTTTCCATCTGCGTCTGAAACAAACCAACCGCCTCCACCCAGTCATCAACACTCGGCTCATTCGCCCCCACGCCACACTCTACCGCGCGCTCATACACCGGAAACACGCCCTCAATATCAAGCACATCCAACTCGCGCTGCAACCTCTGCAACCGCACCAAAATCTGCTCTTTCAGCAGAATGTGGACCAACACACGCTTGAGCTCGCTCCACTCCACATGTGCAGTATCAGTCATTACTCCGTTGACAAACACCCGCAGGTTGTTTTGCGGCGACTCTGCCAACGCGTCAAGCGCACGGTTTATGCGATTGGGAGTGGAGGAATACAAGTCGAGGGGACACAGTTTGCTCGGTGTTTTGTGCTTGAGGTGCTGGTGCATGCAGTAACGGCACACGCGGTGCTTCACCGAGTTGGCTGGTGCGATGGAGGACGATTGGGGCAGAAACCCCCATTTGGGCTTTAGCTCCACCGTCACCGAACGGTTGGCGAGCATGTTGGGCACCAATACGCCCACGCCTTGGTCCACATCAATGTGTGTGTGCGTGCGGTGTGCGGGCCGGGATTGTGTGCGCTCGCTGAGCGATGATAAAAACTCGTGTGGTACTCGAACAAGCCGCTGCTCGAGTATGTACTGGCGCCCGATCAAAGGGCCAACTACAAGTGTGGAGAATGTACGGGCGTCGCGGCGCCGCTCGAGCTGTGCGGCGAGCGTTGAGCTCTCTTCGCCCTTGTTCAGTTGCAACAGCCAGTTGTTCAGAGAAGGCTCGGAACCCGTGTACGTAAACACTATCTTCATGTTGCCCTCGCCGCTGTACTTCCAGTCGCTGGCATTCAGCGGAATCTCTTGTAGCTCGAGGTCGCTCATTCTGCCTATATAAAATATGGAAATAGAAATGCACTCAAGTAATGCACGAAGCATTGGCTCAGGACTTTTCTTTTCTGTATCCGACAAGTCACATGACTTGGACGCGGATCAAAGTCACAACTGAATAGTGGGGACGTCACCATGAGTCACTGGCGTGTTACGTATAAATAGAGTACCGGCTATCAGTACGCAATGGGCGGGTGGGCAATTCTAGAAAAGCAACTCTCCGTCGACCAGCTCGTAAAATGTCTTGAACAAATGGCATTTACGAGGTATAAAAAAGTCTAGGTCTTTTATTGCAAACTCTCTTATCCAATTATTCATATTTTATTTCTATTCTGTATTTTATTGTACAATATTGTATAGTTAGTGTTTCCTGGAGTGATTTATTGAGGCTGATGGCGTTCTATTTCAGGCAAGGGCTCGATGCCGAGAGAACAGAGACCTCGACAATAGAGACCACGACGAAACCACCACATGATGCAAAAGAGCACCGGTCGCTGGCGCCCGATGTGCGACACTCACACGCAAGCACCAAACGCCGCGAAATTTTTGATACGCTTCGGACGAGCAAACAAGTATCGTCACGCCGCGAACCATTGCGGTCCAAGCTGTTTGGCGAGCTCGGCAACTCGAGCGATCGGACACGAGCCTCGCACTGGCACGAACGCGACACAATGCTCAACCCGCTCTGCGACACAACGCAAGTGCTTATAAACAGCGAGGGGCGTGTTAGCTACGGCACATGGCACGGCATAATTGCATATTTGACTCAAGTCCACCGGCCGTCCGACACATACACACGAGCGTTCTTTCTAGCATTTCGGTCTTTTGCCACTTCGTCCGATCTGGCCAACGCTCTCGTCGCTCGTGCTCGCGAGCTCACAACATTCCATGGTCCCACAGACTCCCATATACGCGTAGACCGCGCCAAACAGTCGATTTTGCACAATGTGTTTTTGGCCATCAAGCTTTGGCACGAAACATACTGGTGGCCATTGTCGGACGACGCGATACTGCCGTTTTTGTGCAGCTTCTTGGTCAACGAGTATTTGCCCGAATGCCGTGGCAACGAAGCCAAAGAATGCTACAACTTGTTGTTGAGCGTAGCCAGCAAAAACAGCAGCATTAATTTTCGCAGCCTTGCGGGCCCTAGTGCCACACGCCCAACGCACTTGATTCGCAAGCTGGCTGGAGAGCAGCGCAAAAGTGATTCCGAGTCAGATGAGTCGCAGGGACGGGTGGATAGCGCTGGGTCAGATTCAAGGGCAGATGCAGGGTCTTTGGCACCGCAGGAACGACTGGGGATTAGGCCGACCCACGGCTCGCGCCATACACACGAACCGGACAAGCAACGTGGGTTTTGGCACCGGCTGTTTGGCAAACGCGACCGCAAGCGAGACAGCGGCTCAGGGTCGAGCCTATTTGCGTCTTCGGACAGTGGTTCGGAAAACAACCAATCCACATACAACGGGCTGGCCACGTACATACGACACAACGATGTGCCAGACATTGCGCGACACACAAACAATGACTCTGATGGTGCGACACAGCTCGAGTCGGACCAAAGCGAAGAGCCCGATATTTCTGATCTTTTGATGGCTACGGTCGGCATGGATCTTTCGCTCGAAGCGTACCGACGCGTCACGCATATTTATCAAGTAAGCGCCGTCGACGTGGCATGCCAGCTGACAATAATTGAGAGCAGCTGTTACTGCCAAATCGAAGCATACGAGCTCGTAAACAAAGAATTTAGCCGCGGCTCGTCATCCCATGCAAATAACGTGCGGCAAATGAGTCGATGGTGCACGCAAATCACACGATGGGCGTCGTCCACCATATTGTCCGAGCCGACGCCTGAGCGCCGGTGCCGGATGCTAAAGTACTTTATAGAGCTGGGCATACAGTTGTTGGCGCTCAAGAACTTTGATGCAGTGATGGCGGTCAAAGCCGCTGTATATAGCGCGGCGGTGATGCGGCTCAAACGGACGTGGTCGGTGTTGCCCAAAAAGTACACGATTATGTGCCGCCGTTTGCACGAGGCGACTGATCCGGATCACAACTATGCTAATTACCGCAATATGCTGCGCCGGTCGCAGCCCCCGCTTCTTCCGTTCCTCGGTCTGTATCTCACCGACCTGACGTTCCTCGACGACGGTAACCCGACGTACCGCCGGTTCGCGCAACCTGACAAGCTGGTAAAGTCGACGAGCCGGCACGTGCACACCGACAGCCATGAAACAACCCCGCCCGTCCAACTAACAGGCCAAACATGCGCTCTGTTCTGTAACCGCAATGAAGTTGATCTCAACAACCGCGCAATCTTAATCAATTTCGAGAAAGCGTACCGCATAGCATCAATTATCGAGGAAATGCAAAAGTTCCAGGTCGAGTATAGTGGCAACTTCACCATGGCCATACCTGGGTTGCAAAAGTATTTGATTGAGCAGTGGGAAAAGTGCGAGGCCGAGGGATACGACGACGATAAGATATATGCGCTGAGTTTAAAGTGCGAGCCACGAGCGGCGTGCACTGGCCAGGACGATACACTGCATATGCGGTTGCAGCCTGCAGGAGTGCGGTTCTCGCGGCTGTTGCCAAGTGCGTATAAGCGTCAGCGCAGTGAGGCGTCATCGGTCATTAGCGACGAGTAAAGTTTGTGGTGCTACGGGTCGCATGCGTGTAATAAAGAACTTTTCCAAACTAAAACCGCATGCTGTATGCGAGCACGCTTCGGCTGTTTAGTAAGAAGCTGCATCTCCGACCCATTTATGCTTTCAGATAAGACTGAACTGAGCAAGCAATGGCTTGAAGTGATTGAATAAACAAAGTATGGTGTTTACCTAGATGTGTATTTCAGAAATTAAAATATTGATCCAGGTCAAAGTCATCGTCCATATCTTCCAAAGTGTCGTTGGCAACTGGAACAGGAGGAACGGCTGCCAAGTGATTGCTATCCTCCGTAATCTGGCCCACGTCCGCATCGTCCTCGTTCTTGGAAGTATCCTTGTTTGACGGAAGCAGATTGACAACATGACGGGTAATCACTGGCTTCACGCTTGTGCCAAAACGAGTGTTCTTGAGGAATGCCAACACACACTCCACCGCCAGCTTATTATTAAGCCCCTCAGCCTTATAATACTTGCATAGGTCAGGAACGTCCATTACAACCATATACTGTCGGAATATCCAGCAGACCAAGTCTAGCATCTCAACGCGGTGCGGAAAGTTGAGCTCATCGTTGAACATGAGCAATAGCCGGTCCATTGTGCGCTTCTTGAAAAACAAAAACGGACGTTGGCATGTAATCGCAATGCGGTATAGCATCGGATAAACATACTCCATTGCTGAGGGCGGGGCAAGCAAATTGGTGAACGACTTTGCCACTTCGTTGACAGCAAATGCGTTTTCAAACCGCGCAAAGTCAAACGACCGCTCGACCATTTGTTCTGTGTCTATATTCTCGTCGTCCGAAGACACGCCGCCCTCGTTCCCACTGTCTTCCAACTCGCCATCTGAATCTGGTACACTAGGCTCCTTGGTTTCGTCCTCGTCCATATCTCCATTCGCAGCTACTGGCTCGTCAGAAACACTGGGCTGGCTGGCATCATTGACAGCCTTTTTCTTGGCAGATCTCTTTATCTTTTTCTTGATATACATGCCCGACTTGGATTCAGCATACGCCTTGAGCGTATTCAAGAACGTGTCTGCCAGCCGAGCAATCTGTTCCAAACACTGGCGGCGCATCTTTGTTGGCCGGTATACGCGACACAGCTTTACAAACAAATCAAGCGCATCACCGTCGTAAAACAAGTTGCTCAATACGTTTTCGCTCAGTGAATCCAGCTTTGTGCCGCGCATCTTTGACAACGCTAGCAGAATTTGCTGGATACAATACATTGCCGGTTCCAACGATGACCACTCTTTTAGCTCCATATACGTGCTGGTAAAGCGCATGACCTGGCCAAATATCTGGGTCTGCACCACCGCGCATGTGCAGCCGAGATCAATTTCCGTGTTGGCCAAGGATACGTCGATAAAGTATCCAGCAATATAAAGAAGGCGAGGAACAGTGTCGTTCACTATGCTCGTAGCGGTCTTTAGGTCGTCGAACATTGCGATAATAAACGGGTTGAAGCAGCTTTCGATAAACACTGTGGCAATGCGACGTAGGATTGGGATAGCATCTGGATCCACTGACCGCCACGCGTAGTCGACTGGGCATTCGGGTTCCACTTTTGGCAGCCGTATTTTATCTGGCTTCTTGAACAAATTGGCAAACGGTCGCAGAACCTCACGCGCATTGAACACAGGCATTATAGTGCCTTCACCAGTGGAAACTGCATACACTCCACCAAAGGTTGGGTGCCGTCCACCGCGCTTCAAATCGCTGTGCTCAAACCACGCGCCATGTTCGTCAAACAGCGCCGAGACCGGAACTCGATAAAACATATAGTAAATAACGTCAACGAGTATTGGGCGTAAATCCTTGAACCGCCGGTCATCGGCCGACGACAACAGTGTCATAAAAAAGTCAACAGCCAGCTCGGTATCAAGAATGGCAAGCAGCTTGTCATGTACTTCCAAGCCAGACATGTTCTTTGACGTGGGTGAAATAAGCGGATCGGGAATAGCCAATATGTTGCGGAACACGTATAACACGCCTTTTACAAGCATCGCCTCGCGCTCTGTGTTGTGGCCCTTGCGCAAGTGCATAACTGCTATTGAGAGAAGACCGAATATAACCTCGTTCTTGGCAAACATCCGTTTGTACATTTGTAGAATCTGGGTAAAGCGCATTTTCACTTCTGGCGACTCGGTCTTCATGTTCCAAGTCAGAAACACAAACAGCTCGACACACATGGTTACGATTTTCAGTATGTGTTCGCGATCCTCGTCTGTCGCATTTGGGGACTGGGTGGAGGGCAGCAGGCGTTTGACACATAGCGTGAAAATGGGAATGATGTCGCGTTCCAGCACTTGCCACTCGCCGAGCCATTGCAGCACCCATTTGCCATCGCCTTGCTCGTCCATTTGGATGTAACGTTTGATATCTTTAAGCGATGACAGGCAGTCGTCCTTGGGTACATACTCCATGTTGGTGCCGCTCACACAGTGGATAGGCCGGCCTTCGCCACCAAAACAGCCACTACGAACTGCCTTGGTTACTGGCTGCAGGTTGCCCAAGGAAGAGCACGCTGAGAGAACAATCCTGCGGTACCGGTCGACTTCTTCCGAAACCTGCTCGTCCGAGTAGGGCTGCTCTTCTCCGCTGGCATAGTCTTCAATTTCGGGCTCCATTCAAGTATATGCGTCTCGAATTCTGGGCACAAAATACATAACCAAAACAAAATAACAAAGAGAACATTGCTCTTGTCCTTGGTTCACCAAGCCAAGACTCGTCTGCGGCTCGTGAGCCGCAATCAAATGGTGGTTACAACCAAAAAATAATAGTGACGTGTAGAAAAATGGACTCTATTCTGAATTGCATTGCGTTTATTCCATTGTTCAACTAATTTACTTTATATTTTGAGTTTGCTTTAATGTACCGGTCGCAGCAAAGCCGGAATGCGCCATCAGCTTCCGGGATGGACGACGCAAATGAGCGCAAAGAGCTAGCGCTCCAACAAGCTGAAGGTACGTTTAGATGGCAATTGCACATTACATCCAGCAACGACTAACCAACGTTCGCCGTTAGACGCATTGTGGAAGATCCCGCGCAGCCTCGAAGGCATCAAACGCAAAGACTTTAACCCAGTACAGCTGGCCTTGCAAATGATGGACACAAGCTCGTTGGGCAAAAGCTACGACGAGTTCCACGAATCGTACGAGCGGCTCAACATGTCGCTCGACGGGATTGTGGATGAGTACTATGCAGGGTTTAACGACTCGATATTGACGTTCAGCGGACTGCAGGAACGTATCCAGGACGCGTCAGGCTCAGTTAACAGCGTAAAAGGCGGACTGCAGCGTGTACGACGGATGATTCTTGAGGAACGAGGCAGTCTGGACCAGTTGTATGCAAAGAGCACGCAACTGGGAGCGATTGTCGCGATTTTGAAACGGTTGGAAGAAGCAAAACGCATTCGCGAGGAGCTTGCAACGTACACTAAAGAAAAACGGTTTTTGACGGCGGCTGGCAAGTTGGTGGAAGATATGCAGTTTGTGTTTGACCCACAACTGACGCCCATTGAAGCACTGTCGGGGCTACGGCAGCAGTTGGAGTCGGATAAAGCAGAGCTTTTGCAGCGTATTATTGACGAACTGCATAGCCACATATACTTGAAGAGCCCGTACTGCGAACGTCGTATGGGCGACGACGACATACGACCGGGTCGGCAACGCATTCGACGGGCTCGCAAAGCCCGGCGCACGGAGAGTGACGACGAGGGCAGTCCCGAAGCAGACTCGTTTGCGTATGTCGAGATGCTCTTAGAGAGTTTGGCTACTTTGGAAAGCACAAGCACGGCACTACAAGAGATCAAGAGCGCCATTTCGCGTGAGCTGTCGCGGCTAATTGACGGCGTGGTGGCCGAGGTCGAAGAACGCAACCGCGCCCTGCTTAGCAAGGCTGGGGCGGGCGAAGCCGACTCGGAAGTATTGCACGACTTTGCGCGTATTTTGTTTGCCCGGATCGAAGCTGTATTGGAGTACCATGAGTACGTGCTGGACGTGGCAGGACATGGCGGCGAGCGGAACTCGCTGACACCGCAATCGCCCACACGTCCGTCGCTTGCGTACACATTGTCTGACGTGTGGGAGGCGGCCAAGACCGAAGTACTGGCGTTGTTGCGCGACTATTTGGTGACCGACGATGCTCAAGCGGGTGCTGATACGGCGCATGGCGCGGGAATGCGCGATTTGTTTCATATGGAGCGCGGTAACGTGGGCGGAATGGTCGAGACACTGTACGCGCAAGTCGAGGCGCAGTTCCAGGACTTGACGGCATCAGCGCCGGACCGAAAGCGCGAGCTGACGGCTCCGGCGGTAATTGACGAGTATGCAGATGCGCAAAACAGCTTGCAGCACAAGTTGCTGGCCACTCCGGATATTGAACATGCGCCAGAATTGTTGGGCATGGCGCTGGAGTTTACCCGACGCGTAGCTCCGATGCTCGCAGGGACTTCAGGAGCGTCGGGCGTGACTTCTGCAGGGATGTCTCCCGGAATGTCTCCCGGGTTGTCTCCAGCAGTCCGGCGTAGCGTGGGCGGCGATATACCGCCCAGCAGCCCATTGCCTACCGACGCCGACGAGTTCTTGCAATCCTTTTTCACAAAGACGTTTTTGACGCACGCCGAATCCCAAGCCGCACGGCAGTTTGAGTTGGTGACGTTAGCGAGCGATGCGTTTGAAACTGACCCAAACACGCGGTTCGGCGGTCGTCCCGTGTTCCGCAGCGCTGCCGCCCTTGTTCCATTGTTGAACCGGTTCGGCACACTATTAAACAGCCTGGGAAAGTTCCGCGGCGCCAACTGGGGCATATTGTTGGAGCTGGCGTCTCGGTACTACGATATGTGTTTGACGTTGTTCCGCGACACCGTGCGGTCGCCCGAAGGCCAGACGTATTTGAGCGTGCGGTGGGCCGAAAGCCTCGACATGATGCAGCTGTTTGACCGGCGTATGCGGTTGGGTGTTCGGGATGCGGATGCGCAGCGCGAGATAAAGCAGGAAGAGGCATTGAAGACTGATCGGTCGCTTAATCCGTATGAACTGATATTTGATGTGAAACGGTTGGCGGTTATTGCGCAATTGCATCATACGCTCGAGTGGCTGATTGTGCAATTGGACAAAGTGGCATCAGACCGTGCAAATGTGTTGCGGCAACACGAAGGTGCGATGGGCGCGGCGTTGTTGAAGCGACATGAGGCGGACCGCGTGCGTGTTGTGGGCCGGTTCCAGTCGTTGGCCGTGCAGTGTGTAATGGTGTTGAGGATCGAAGTTCGAGTGCATTGCATGCATTACTTGGATTTGGCAGTCCGAGAGGGCGATTATTGTTTGGACCGAGATGCCGTGGAGCCCGAGCCGTATATCCATGCGCTCAACGCCGATATCTCTGCAATTGAAGAAAAACTAGCGTCGTGTTTGCCTCCATCCAAGCTCACTCTTGTGTTTGCCGGCATCTCAGTCCTCATGGCGCATATCCTGACTACAAACACACGGCATATCCGCGAATTCAACCGCGCCGGCAACGCCAAAATGCTACGCAACATTTTAGCACTCCAGCAAAACCTGAGTAACATTGCATTGCCCGAAGAGGGCGGACTGGACGCGGCACGCAAGTTTTACGAGCTATATGATTTGGGCGTGGACGGTATTTTGCGGCATATATCGGAACATGGCGCAGAGTTTTCGTTCGACGTGTACCGACGGATGGTTGGCTTTGTGTACAGTGGGAGTGGCCAGGGCGCGGCGCTGAGCGAGGGCCGGGCTAATAGTTTGATGGAAGCCAGTCAGAGCGATCAGTATGAGGCGCATATACGCCAGCTGCAAAAATTGGTGGAAAAACCACCCATTCCATCTCGTTCCTAATCATAATCCGACAATTTAATATTTAGCATTTATTGAGGCAACTGCGCATTGTTTCTTTGACTATAAACACATTCTGTACCTGAATCTTTACAATGAGCGCAGTTGAAACGGATAATGAGGACACGCTGAGTATTCTGGTGGCTACGGACAACCACTTGGGGTATATGGAACGCGACCCGGTGCGTGGCCTCGACTCGTTTTCTGCGTTCAGCGAGATATTGCAGCTGGCGCAATTGCATAAAGCCGACATGGTGCTGCTGGGCGGCGACTTGTTCCACGACAACCGGCCGTCCCGAAAATGCCTCCACCAAGCCATGACACAACTACGCCGTACATGCATGGGAGACGGGCGTGTAGGCATCGAGCATTTGAGCGACCCCAGCGTGGACTTTGGCCCACAATACATGCATGTAAACTACGAAGACCCGAACATAAACATCGCGCTGCCGGTGTTTCTGATCCATGGGAACCACGACGACCCGTCGGGCGACGGCAATTTGTCTGCCATCGACGTGCTTGCAGTAAACGGGCTGGTCAACTACTTTGGGCGCACACACGAGGTGGACAATATACGAGTGTCGCCGGTGCTGCTGCGCAAAGGACAAACGCACTTGGCGCTGTTTGGACTGGGGAATGTTCGAGATGAGAGGCTGCATCGGACGATGGCGCGCAAGCATGTAACGATGTGCCAGCCGGCCGAACATGCAGACGAGTGGTTCAATTTGATGGTGCTGCACCAGAACCGGGTGGCGCATGGACCAAAGAACCATATTCCGGAGCACTTTCTGAGCAGCTTTTTGGACCTGGTGGTGTGGGGCCACGAGCACCAGTGCCAGGTCGATCCCGAGTACAACCACCAACGCTCATTCTACGTGTCGCAGCCCGGTTCATCCGTAGCCACTGCGTTGTCGCCGGGCGAGGCGGTGGCCAAACACGTAGCCCTTCTGCACATCAACCGGCGGAACTTTAAGCTGGAGAAACTGCGGCTGAAGAACGTAAGGCCGTTTGTTATTGAAGATGTGGTGTTGGCGGCTGTGCCGAGTTTGTCGCCGCAGAGCTCGGAGTCTGAAATTATAGAGTATTTGCGGCAACGTGTGGAGGCGATGATTCTGCGGGCGCAGACGCAGTACCGAGAGCAGCTGGAAAGCGGACATAAGGATATTGAGCCAGCGCTGGGCGAGCAGCCCATGCCGTTGGTGAGGGTGCGGGTCGAGTACAGCGGCGGCTTCGAGAGCTTCCATCCGCAGCGCTTCGGATTGCTCTTTGCCGACCGCGTGGCCAATCCCCGCGACATTGTGTATTTCTACCGCAAACCACGCACATCGTCAATGGGCAGCCAGCGCACAGGCTCTTCCACCCAAGAAACACAAGCCAGCCGCTCAGTGCCTGCACCTGTCTCCGCTGTCCACGTGGAGAGCCTAATATCCGAGTTCCTCGACTCGTCGAGCATGCAAATGCTGGTTGACCTGGAGCTGGCCGAAGCCATTCGCTTGTTTGTGCAGAAAGGAGATAGCGACGCAATTGCTCACTCGCTCAAAAGCGCAGTTTCGGATACGCAGCGGCGTATTCTGCGGGATGCGAGTGGAGTGGAGGAGCAGACGCTGGGGTCGCAGATCGAGCAGGCGAGGATAGTGCGGCGGGAGGTGGCAGAGGCTAACGGGCATGGCGTTGTGGATAAGGTGAGGGATGATGCGATGGCTGTCACGGTGTCGGGCAAGCGGTCGGCGATTAACCCGGCTGATCGGAAGGCTATTATGGCGTTTGAGCAGATTGCAGTAACTGCCCCTGGCTCAGACCGTGATGGTTCGGACCATAGTGGTTCTGCGAGCAATAGCGACCGCGAAGACAACGACGAGTTTAGAGCCACTGGCGAAAGCCTCAATCCGACCAAACGCACTCGCGCTACAACCCGCGCACCCGCAAAGCGCAGCCTGACCATTACAAACAAGCGCAGCCTAACAATTACAAAAAAGCGAACCACTGCTTCTGAATCGGCCGACTCGGACGCAGTCTCAGAGTCAGAGTCAGAGTCGAGCGACGAGTTTGTCACTAAACCCAAGCCAGGCATTTCCCGTCCGTCGCGCAACGCACGGTCGACGCTGGAAACAAGCCGCGGCTCGTCGTTGGCCAGCTCGGCTGACGAGCGTACGAGTGTTGCGGAAACGCCACGAGCGAAACGCCCTCGCATTGTCGCGTCTCCCGAACGCGAAACTCGCGCGTCGCGGGGCCGAGGCCGAGGCCGTGGAACGACTCGAGGCAAACGCACGACCAAGCAAACAACACTGCATGCGTTTCCCACACAGTCGTCGTCGTCCAGCCAAATGCCAGTTGCGCTGGAAATTGATGACGACAGTGGCAATGAAGGTGCAGGGTTCGGTCGGTTTTCATTCAACAAAAAATAATTAATACATTCATGTTTATTACTAGTGATTGGTATCATGACTGCCGGGCAATAGCCGCAATGACTGCTTTTTTGAGCGGCGTAGTCAATGCCCGCGCAGCCTCGTCGATTTTCTCCCGACACGCCACATCCTTTATGCCAAACTTGTTGACGAACCGGAGCATAAGCGCCGCCAGTTTCTTCGACTCCTTGTTATGCGCAACCGATGCAACCAAAACCCGTGTCCAGTCAACCACCCACACATGCGATGCCCTCGCCACCGGCATGGCATTAGCCAACGCATCCAGCACATGAAACACGCCGTCGCCCACAATCCGCAAGTGCTGCACGCGCTCCGATATTTCGTGGCACAACGTGTGCAATACACCCACAGTGAGTTCGCCAGAGTTTATGGCTTTGGATATCATGCGGATGGATGACGTCACACACATTTTGTGTCGTATGGTTAGGGGCACAAACAGTCCAACGACAAACGTTTGTTCGGACAGTAACGCTAGTGCTTGGCTTTGTATGACGGCGGGTATGTTGGCTTCGAACCACTTGCAGTTTGCAATGGCGGTAAACATTAGGTGTTGGGTGTCTAGGCTTAGTGTGCGGTCGGTGGCGGTTGATGCGAGGAGGTGGGCAAGTTCGGTGGGTTGCATGGAGGAGGGAGACACGTGCAGGTGCGATGAGTTGGCTGGCGAGGGGCTGGGCGTGGCGGGTGTGTGACGTAAGGTGCAGAGCAGTGTTGGTTCGGTCGTGCTCAGTTCCATGTGGTTGGAGCTTTGGTCACTTAAACTACACGTGCGTGTCCCGTGCTGTAACCTCCGTTCACTTGTCTGCACATACTCTATAACCTGTGTCCACGCTCCGTCCATTAGTTTCTCCAAAATAAATAGTATGCTAAATATCGTATTCAAACTGATCAACAACTAAAACTATCAGTCAAGACCCAATGATAAATGGGACCCAAATCACATATGAATTAAAGAAATAAAAGAGAACGAATATACCCGTCTCGTATAAACCCGCCATACAAACAAACGCTAGGCACAAAAATAGAGTACTTTTTTGAACAGCCCAGCACTTTGACAGTCAACCGATACACTCTCATATATTTCCCCATCCCAACCAAAAATTCCCAGCCGCAGCATATGTTGCTAATCATATTGGTTTACTTTGAGCGTTGACGCATTTGTCTGCGCTTGCGTCTGAGACGTCTGACGCGCTTCTTCTTCCACTTTGCTCTCATCTACAATTAAATAGAAACAGTTGTCTCACCGTATTTAATAATATAAAATAACATACGCTATGCCACAATACAAGCATGTTGGATGAATGAAGAGTGTACTATATTGGCGGATACATACCTTGAATGTTGGAAAATATGACGAGTTGTCTAATAAGGAACATACATGTTGAATGGCCATACCATCAGCATTTATAGCCAATAAACAGGATTTGGGGAATGAACCCAAATCACCAGATTAAATCACTCGTATCAACACCCTACAAAAAACTTCAAACTTCTTGCCCGCTTGTCCAAATTGCCCTATTATTTACATTATTAAATCACAATGTTTGGTTCGTTCGTGGGCGCATTCCGGCCAACCCTAACCGCGTTAGGCGGACACACGTGGCGGATTCCCTGGCGCCTGAGCAAAACGCGCAAAGCCAATGTGCGCAAACGCCTGCGCGAAGTCGACAATGTAATAAGCACTCTTCTAGAGTCAGGCGTCGAGTGCAAGCAACTAGAGCTCATCAAAGTGATGCCGAAAGAGCA
>JANBSK010000009.1:0-46810 GCA_027578135.1 Coemansia sp. RSA 2524
TATTAGTCGATGCAGTGGCTGGAATTGAGTCTGGCGCAGCGATAAGAAGCGGAATTGATGTTGTGAATGGATACAACATGGCAAGCGACCCGATAATCTGAAGCGACGAGCTGGAATCAACTGTAGTCCATGCCAGAGGAGCCATTGGCGTATTGGATTCTGATGTTGCAGCTTCAATAGAAGTTGCAGTGGTTGGAGTCAAAGACAACGACGTAGGAGTGGAACGAGCAGTGTTGGAAGTCAGTACTGTGTTTTCAGAGTTAGATGGAGTGGTCGATACGGACAATGCGCTCGGCGAATCAGTAGAATGAAGCAGTGCCCAACCATGGGATGTCACGCTGGAGCTTTTATCTGCCAGCAAGTCTGATGTGCTGCTAGATGCGCTCTTGGTCGACGTGGAGACCATGCTCGAATCAGTTGGCGCCAAAGATTGAGATAGCCATGCAAATAGCGACGACGTGGTTAAAGATGATGACTCTGGCATAGATTCCATGCTTGGTTTAGACGACGTTGATGACAAGCTCGCAGATTTAGTATGTGCCGGAGATGCCTCTTTGTCTGTCGACGAGGATGATGGCGCAGATGAGCTGGTACTGTGGGCTGACGAGCTGGAAACCGCTAATGATTCGTGTGAGGTATCCAGTGACACCGAGGCCAGTTCAGAAAGAAAATCACCAAACCCGGAGTTTGAAGGTATGGTGCTAGTGGATGTTGCTGCCGACGACGTAGAACCTGATGCCCAAGCAAAAATATCCTCTTGGGAAGACGATGAAGATACTGTAGATGATGACGACGATGACGACAACAATAGCGCAGAGGATGTAGAGACTGAAGATGTAGTTGATGTCGACTTCTGCTTTGGTGGGGTTGTTGACAGGACAACCGACAGTGGCGTCACCGATGCTGTCTCGATATCTCCAAGCTCGGTAATAATTGGAATTTCAGTGGTGCGCGTATGAGATACACCAGGAATAGACTCCAACAACAGCATGTGGCTAGTTGTAGTAGCTCGAGAGGTTACACTGTCCGAGGATGTGGCCGGCATTTGGGCCAGCTTTTTGCTGTGCTCATAGGCTGAGGCAGCAGGAGTCGGTAGTGCATCTGTTTCAGCCGAAATTACAAGCGCGTGGAGTAGCATATTTTGATCAACCGAGATCACTACGTCAGAAGCTGGCTCGGCATATGTAGCCTGGGCGTCGCGGTGCGGTGGTGAATACAGTGTAACCGCATGACCGCTCTCCAGCGTCACCACATCAGGAAGAATTATGTGTACCGGTGCTGCAATAACAGCTAGAGGTAGTATGCCTATTCCCAAGACAGCCTGCACACAACGCATGTCCGAAATATAAAGAGTAGATATTTAGTTAATTAGTTAAATAAACAGTGTGACTGAAAGTTGCGCAAGACCAAATAGTTGAGATAAAGCATATCGGCAGCAGGGCAGCCTTGGTATATACACAACGGACTGGCAGGTAGTCACACGAGGTGGTATGCCTATTTTGCGAGCACATCTGTGGGGTTGTAGATATTTGCATTCAGCAGACATATAAAAGAACTGTGTTAACAGTAACGCTTCTTGAAATAGCACAAAATAGTTTATTCGCAAAATCCATCCCCGCATAGAGTTTGAGAATGGAGAGGGAGAGAATACCAAGAAAGCACAGCACAGTTACAGATCGAGCCATGTACACACGCATGAGTTGGAATGGTGGACCATCGGGCGATTTGCATTACAAAAGCAGTTCTGGAAGGGCTGGTGGTAGTAGCCAATGTCATCAAAGTAGTAGTGGACTTGGGATTTGTTCAACGACATGGCCACGGTCAGCGAATTCACGGGAGCGTCACCCTCGCGCAATGTGTTGTTAGGCACAACATAGTCAGGGCACGCGGCACGAATGGCGCTGGCGATGGTAAAAACGCAAACTAATTTCGTTGAAAAATAGATTCAAAAAGCCACTAAAATCCATTGGAACTTTGACAACCTTGCCCGATTAAATCACTACATTCTGCTTCTCTTATTAGTGGACCTCAGGTGATGCCTCTTGATCGCGCGCAGTGTGCACGTATTACTCTTTTTATTAATATAATATTTGGCAATGAGCAGGTTTTGGAACCGCAACCGACGCAACGTGGTGCTGGCCGTATCTGCGGCCATGGTGGGACTGCTCGGGTACTTGGCCTACGAAGTGTACTTGGAGTCCACCAAAGACTATGCTGACGACGAAGACGACGACACGCAGTCTGAACATAGCGATGTGGAAGACATTATCCACATAAACCTGCCCGCCGAAGACACTACGCAGTCCGACACCGATACATTTCGACAGCCAGCATTCAAGCCGGCGAAACAGCGGCAATCCCTGGTGATAAGCGCCCGTGGCGTAGTATTCGACTCGACATGTGACGATAAATGGTCATCCGATATCCGTATGCACCCTGATGCAGTATCACACTTGTCACATTTATCAGAGCTGTACGACGTGTATTTGCTGGTCGTCGTGCACCCAGGAACCGAATCACCGGTCATACGGTGTTTGGAGCAATCGGGCGTGCTTACGCAGTCGGCAGCCAAAGACGTGGGCAAGAGCGTCATGTGGGTTGACAGAGACATGGCGAAAAGTGATGTGTCTTTGTCGAATTCGCCGGGGGTATTGGCCCGATCCCGCATCTTGTTCTGCCAGACGGAGGAGGGCAAAGTGCATATGGCGCGGCATTTGTTGACAGCCATTCCGGAGGTTCCGGGTAAATCCAGCCTTGGGTATGCTGGATACGTTGATACGAACCGCGATGTGGTTGCTCGTTTGTCGCAGGTGCTGCACACAGCTGTGCTGGTGCAACCAACGTTTGGGTCGCACTTGGTTATTGACCATGGCGATGTTCCAGGCTCCCACACTATGTTTTCTACTCCCGAGTCGTCCGAGCCGTCTTCGAGCAAATCTCTGGATCTGGGATCGTCTGTGGAAATAGTTGAAACCCTTGCGCAGTCCTCTCTTTATCGTTAATTAATAGAAACTATGATAAAATTGCGTGGTTATCAATATCGATTTAAATAAAACAGAGACGAGAAAACTACTGGCCCAGCACCGGCACGACAATCTTGAGCTTGCCATTAGGCTTAATAAACGCCTGCGCCCGGTCCCTGTCGTACGTATCCCGCGGAACAAAGAAGTTTTTCGCAAACACCCGACTCCCTGCATGCGGCACCATATGGCGCATATGCGCATGCTCCGCCTCATGAATAGTCGACGACCTCGTTGACCTAACCGACGGCGACGACCTCACATGCCGTGGATGCACCCGTCCATGCTCGCCCATGACCACCATCTGGTCGCCAATAAAATCCACATAAACACGCTGTGCAACATCTGTAACTTTGGGAATAGTGACTTTGAAGCTGGCGCGCGACGGAACTTGCGTGTGGTTGGGGAAGTAGTCTGTGGGCTTGGCCACATCGAGGTGGTCGGGGAGGAACTCGTATTCGGGGTACAGGCGGAAGTTTTGCTTTTTGAAGCGGGCGTTCGGGTTGGTTGGGTGCGGGCACGAGAGGCAGGGCAGGAATCTGCACCATGTACAGCATGCTTCGGCTTGCTTTACCGGAACGTCGGGGCGCGTGCCCACCGGTATCACCGTAACATGGTGATGATGCTCAGTATGATGATGTTCGCTGTGGTGGTGCTCGTTGTGCTTATGTTCGTGGTGCTTGTGCTCCACAACTGGCGGCACTGGCACATGGCACACGACTTTTTCTTCACAGGGAACTTCACGCCTCGTGGTCTTTGTCGAAGTGGTGGTGGTCGTCGTAACCTTCACCTCGTCTTCTTCCTTCTCGTGTCCATACTGCCCATATGCGCCAAACAACGGCATCGGCCTATTGTGCCCGCCAAAATAGCCCTCGGCCTCTTTGTGCATATGCGACTGCTGCCCGCCGTGCATTTGCTGGTGCGCCTGAAACATCTGCCCGACATTGTTCTCCCGAAGCGCAACGTGCCCGGGCGGACACGGTGCAGCCCGTGAGTCGAGTGGCCGGTAAAACCGGTCTTGCTCAGCAGACCGCCACCGATTGTCGGCCGCCATACGCAGCATTTCTGAATCCATGTTGGCAAACCCAAACGACGCGTCGCCTGTGGTGGTTGTCGATGACCGTGCACGAACTCGGCCGTTTCCAAACGCAGAGTCAGTTTCGGACTGCTCGGTCCGGGCCCGGTACCCATCGCTCGGTGTCGCGCACCGTGTGTGGTTGTTGTCAGAACTGCGTTGCACAGTTACATGGACTTCTATGCACCGGTGGCACGAACACCCACGGTGCGCACCCCGACATGCCTTGCGGTGCTCGTGCACGCAAATGTCGGCTCCGCGTCGCACGTACTCTTCGCATATCTCGCATCCTTCCACGTATGCAAAATGCTCGTGCCCGCCAAACGACGCACGCCGTCCGCTGTCTTCGCTGAACAGCGGCTTGGGCATCGCTGCGGGCGCAAACACGCCGCTGCGGTTGTCCTGCCGAAACTCATTCAGGAACGCACTGCTGCCGCGCCGGTTGAATATGTCGTTGTGAAACGCACTCATTTTAAATAATAATAAACGTGCGCAGAGCGGAAAGCGAGAAAGGGCACAAAGGAACTGTTTACCTTTCTCCAGCCTACTATTTACTCAGTTCATGCATGGACCCTGAATGCAGGTGTAGTAAATGATTTGATCCCCGAACGCGTGATTCACACTTTGCCAACTCTCATAACGCTTTAGTCAATATCGATAATGCTACACCGAGAATTGGACTGCCGCTAGTTTCAAACACGCCTTTTCCAATAACAACTCATGCCTTTAGTCGGCATGCGCAGACTGAAAAGACCAAACCCCAGCTTTTACACACAAGCTACCTCCTCAAAATCACCATTGCAAAGCGCAAACCCATTTAATCCATATTTGAATGACGAAACCCCTGCCATATTTGGCAAACCGCGAATGCAAAAGCATTCCCTACTATCGACAGACAACTTTATGCGGTCCATCCCAAAAAGACTGCCTAAAGACACACACCGGAGTATGTGTATGTGCCTGCGAAGACATTCATTACTTTGCATAATCAACTGCGAATGCCAATACCGCAAAAGACATATGCACGTTTGGTCTTTTTACCAATCACGTTTCAACAGAGAAAGAATATTTTGTGTGTGCATTCGCAGTAGCCTGCGCAACCTAGTTCATCATTCAAAGTCGTTTAAAGGTTTTAACGTCCAAAACTCCCTTAAAACGGACGTCCCGACTAGTAATTTCCAAACTGTGTTAATAACGTTTCAGAAAATATTCCTAACTTTTTACCTTTGTTATAGCGTCTTTTTGTAAATGAGCCAGATATTGTATGGTGCGCTGGTGGATACGAGCCGCAGTATAATGCGTGCCGGAACTAATAGCACGATGGCGCCCCAGCCGGCTCAAGACCACGGACTGTTGGGCGACTGGGCAATCGTCGGCTATGCAATCAACATTTGCTCCGTCGTGTTATCGATTATAACAATAATTTCTGTCATCGTCGTGTTGTTCAAGAACCGTAATCTCACCTCCCACGCGTCTCTACGCATTTCGATGGCTAGCGCCGTGTGCGACATCATCTACTCGGTCTGCCAAATGTTTATCTTCAACAACGAGTTTATGTCCAAACTGCCCGAAATAAACTTGCGCGTGTTTCTGTGGATGATGGCCGGCTCGACCGTCACTTTTGTGCTTCTAACCGTGTCGATGGGCATTCACCTTGTACTCATGGTGCTCACTAAAAACACTTATTGGGCGATGCGCATCCAGCCGTACTACGAAGTGGCGAGCTTTGCCCTCGGCTTCCTCATAACCCACCCATATATGTACTTGTTCCAAACCGTGCAATGGGTTCCAACCGCTCAGCTCTTTTACCTCGTAGAGAACGTATCAGTGTCTCGCCGTAACACATGGCTGATTCATTGGGCCTGGGTGTTTGCCGGAATTGTGTTTTTGTTCCTCATAACACTTGCCGTCAACGTGCAAATGGGGCGCGTGTGGCGCGAACGCAAGAACGCGTCAAACACGCCCGAAACAGTCGTCGGGATGGAAAAAGGAAAACAAGTAGAATACTCGTCCACGAAGCGCAAGTACATTCGGTCGGTTACTTTCCGGCTGTCCATATACCAGTTGATTCCTATTGTTACGCAGATCATGGTTGTTGTGTGCAACTTTTTGCAACGCGCACCGTTCTGGTTGTTTGTGTTGGCCAATATTTTGCCAACTTTCCAGGGCACGTTTAACTTTTTGGCGTATATTGTTAATCCGGCGCTCGATCAGTACCGCAAGCGCTTCATTGTGTTCGTTTTCCGCAGAAACCGCAAGCCAGAGCCAGAGTTTACTGCGTTAAATGACACTGCGTCTTCGTATCGCGAGCCATCGACGATTAGAGGCACAGAAAGCTTGTATAGCATGTACAAGGACGTGCCTGTTATGCAGATTTAGTGGTTGGAATAGTATTACTCGGTTAAAATGTAGAGAAATATATAGTGTTGTAGTGTTGGTTTGAGTTGACAATATGGCTTTTAGGCGCAATGATCACGATGCTGCAACATCGACTACCCGCCGCCGTCTGACCGCAGCAGCCGGCTCTTCACTTCCATTGGCACCCGCCCTCAGCGCAACCAGCTCCGGCACATCCCGCGCCTCAAGCGGACCATCCTCTGCCACAGCCTCATCAACCTCCTCACGAAGCTCCGCACTCACTGGCCGCTTATCATCTACAGCATGCACAATAACCCGCTTGGCCGCCTGCTTCATGTACACGTCAAGCGAAATTCCAGCAAACACAACAGAAGTGGCCAGCCACTGGCGCGTGTTCATCGAGTGGCCGTTGTAGAACACAGATATCAGAATAGACAAGAACTTGCGGGTCACCGTAACAGTCGTTAGTGTTAGCGAGCCAAAGTTGGCAAGTGTGTAGAACACAAAGCACTGGCCCATTGCTCCGCACATGGCAAACATACCGATGTCTGTCATTGCCCGCGGATGTGTGCGCAGAAACTGGAATGCATTAGATAGTTCTGGGTTGAGCGGGTTGAGCAGCCACAATGACATCAGGACGCAACTGCACAGGTTCATCAGACACATCATATGCTGGCCCGAGATCTCTGCGTCCTCGGCAAACACCTGGTCCTGCGTCGAGTTGACCGCTCCGTCAATTGCCAAATTAACTAGCACCAGCAAAAGCCCATACGCGCTGTTCTCCACAACGTCAATGCCCTTTGCACTGCTCTTGCACAACATAAACGCGGACACGCCCATGGTTATCATCGCCACCACCGCGTACTTGTGCGTTGCATAGTGCCGCCCATAAAGCACTTTGTTCATTGCCATTACGGGCACCATTTTGCACGTTTTGGCCAACGTCATTGTCGGGTAGTTGATGTACCGCAGCGACATGTACCCGAACGGCGATGCCGCCGAACTTAGCATTGCTACTTGGAAAAACCGCCGCCACCGGTGCTTGGTCATTGTGAGCATTGGCTTCCGCTGCACCATTCGTATATAAATGAATCCTACTAGCGACGCTGCCGCAGCTTGCAGCAGGTTCAGCACAATTGTGAACTGAAACCGTTGGTGGTCCGCCCCATATGTCGATGTTGTCACCCGCTCTTGCAGCGTCGACCATGTCAGAAAGCAGACATAGATACCGCCCACGCACACGACAAAGTCGAGCATTCCGTAAACTACTAAATCAGAGTAATGGAAAAAGAAGAGAAACTGTTGATATGCAACAAGCAGAGAAGCAAAAAATACAATGCGTTGTTTTTGAGCGTACCTTCAGTTGTGACCTGCAGCGGTCTGATTGGTCCACGGATACTACCAGCTCTGATTTCAAAGTTACCAAGCTCAACAACCAAACGGAATAATAATTACAAAATTACTAATATCTGTAGTACACACTTGCTAAAAGACAAAACATATGAGATAAATGCGAAAAAAGTATGCCAAAATTGTATAGTATAAAAGGTACAACCATTGTGCCCCTGCTACCCCAGCAGTTCAGGCGCGGCAACTCTGCCTTCCTCAATATCGTTCATAGCCCGCAGCATGTCGTAGTTGATTGACTGCGAGACCACAGAGTCATTTTGGTACTCTGGATGGGTCCGGACAAAGTTGCGCATCCACGTGGCCAGCGTGCACAGCTTGCCACTAGCCCGGCGCTTGACCAACAACAGCTGGCGCCGCAGCGCTTGCTCAACGTCGTACTCGAGCCGCATCGTGTTCAGGTACGTGAAAATAATGTTGAGAATTCCAGTGACGCCAAATGCCTCAGAGCCATTCAAAATCTCGTCAACTGACAGCTCAACGTACTCGGCTTTCGCGTACACCCCGCTGCAGTTCATGCCTCGTGTACCGCGCTCAGCACCCGCTGATGTGGGCCTGGTATTCCGCGAGGGAGTCAAATTGGCGCGCTTTGAAATACGCCCTGACCCATTCGACTTGCCGTCACGGCCTCCAAACACATCGCGGCGGAAGAAGAACAACTGCTCGCCTGCAGCATTGACTTTTTGCGACCGTGCCATGTTCTGGTCCATGAGCGAAATGGGCAGATACAGGTTGAGACGGTATGAAATTATTACCCGGCTCAGCAGCACAATAAACGTGATGAATGCGGCGTTCTCAGCATCTGTCAGCTGCGCTTCCAGCGACATAAACTCAACCTCCCATCCGCTGCTCGTACATTTGTTTGGCGGATATAAGCAAATGTTCTGGCGGCTGCAGCCCAAAAAGCGCTTAAAGTGCTCCTGGCCGCTCATCGCGCTGCTCGTGTCGCCCGTGCTGAGCATGTTCTCAGATGCATAGTGGATGTCGCGCACAAACAGGCGGGACACGTGGAGCGCCAGCAGAGAGTCAATCCCGTGGTCTTCCTTCATTTTCCAGAACGACTGTTTGTCGTACGTAAAATGGCAGTCGTTGTACACTCTGCGGAACGCCGGATCGGCCCGAGTCTCATCGGGGCCCAGGTACATGTCAATCGACCCGTAGCGCGATTTTAGCAACGTGCCTTTGGCGGTGGTCAGTGGCACAATCCCGCGCTCTTGCGCAGACCGGTCGTCTACCGTGCTGCATTGTACGTCCCAGTAGCAGTCACGGTTGACCAAGTGGCCCTTGACTATGGGCGTAGCAGCGGTCAGCGCAGCCTACACAACACTTTTTAAATTAGCGCACATGGCTATTCCATAAACATTCAAATTTCTCACTACACTGGCCAGCTGAAAACTATGTTTTCTGACAATGCAATTGACTTACCATTATTGCGCTGATCGGCGCCAGCTGGTCGTGAAGCGATCGCGCCTCATCAAGATCGGCAGCGCACAGCGTGACACGCAGCACGCCGCCACTGCCAATGCCGAACAGCGGAGAGTCCAGCAGCACGCAGTTTTTGTTTGACGGCGGCTCAAGCAGCAGCGGTCGTGAAGGCGGCGGAGGCTGCGAGTTGAGAAGTGCGTCCCACGGCGCATTGGACGGTAATCCATTTGCGCTGAGATCGGCCGGCGCGGCAGCAGCACTTGGAGTAGCAGTTGCCACTGTGGAACTGCCCATCACACAGGCAGAGTCGCGGTTGCTTTCGCAAGACTGTGTCAGAATACCGCCCTTGTATGGGTCGGCTGGCAGGTCCTCGTCAACAAATGGCCACACAGTGTTGGTGTCGCGAAACACTGGGACGCCTGTGTAGGGCACAACTCCACGGCGATCAACTATACCGCCAATTTCCAGCGTAAATGGCGGCTGGGAGTTGAGGCAAATATCCGGAAGCAGCTGGCTGCGAAGCAGTGGGCCATTGGGCGCGCCCTGGTGGTCAATGTACGTGCCAGTGCCCAGCAGCGGAAACTGACTAATGGACAATAGCATCTCGTCTGGATCAAGCCTGCTCTTGAGAATGCGTCGCCGCTCCCGCAGGCATTGTGTAGTCTGGAGCGCCAGATGCTCAAGCGAAAACGCCCGCAAATATGGCGGCTCGCCTACACTCTCTCATATCCGAAAATCACAGTAGGACAAAGAATGCACCTTGTTTCGCATGCAGTTAGCAGAGTGTGTAAAAAAACATCTCAATTATGCAGTGGACATGCACCTAGTGGAGCGCATTGGGAAAAAAGAGTGACAATGTTACATGTATAAAGAACGCAGAGCCGTCGTCAGCGTGCACAGCACAATTGCACATTCACCTCTCGAATGTACTCTGATTTGCCCACTCACACCCATGCGCAACAGGCAGAATGCATGGCAGAGTTGTTCCACTATTTGTCCATATGGCCGTCCTCACGCACTCTGCTATTGATTTGGGCGGCCTGCGCAGGATGGCCATGGCTGAACAAAGCATGATGCAGATTCGGAATGACATCATGCATATGCCATTCCTGGGAAATGAAAACAAGCCAGGAACTGGCGAAAAAAGCTTTCATTTCCCGTCGTTCTGCATCTCGCGCAGCCATGTGGACAGCGCAACACAACATTCAATGGCTGCACACGCGGCACAATTGCTCATTTTACTTACATCGTAGTGCAAAGCGCGCGTGGGCAGGGCGCCAGCGCGTCTCGGCAGCTTCGGCAGCCGGCCCCGCCGCCGCAATGTCCCAGTCTGCTGCACCGGGGTCTTGCGGATGAGTGCTCACTGATCCTGGATCAAACACAAGTCCCATTTCTTTGAGCAGCTCAGGTCCGCGTGGGCTGAGTACTATACGCCGGGCCGCATCATCCCGTTTCACAATAACGTAGCCCATCTACAGTACATAATAACTCTTTCTCACGGTTTAGCACAATACACTGCGGATATCGCAGCCAACCCTGCCGCAAGTGGGCAATGGAGGCGGAGGAAAGCAGCGTTAGTACACGACAGGCGGCGGAGACAATACATGCTGTTCTTTATGTACGCGCACATAATTTACAATGTGAGCATCAGAATGTGTGCAGACAACGCTGTAGAAAGCCGGCAAGGCAGGCTCGCCCGTTGCATGACATTTCCAAGGCTGAAAAATCACCAGGATCGTGGGCTCGTGACTAGTCACAGAAGGAAGAGCCGCAATTGCCAGCGCATCTACAATGCAGAAAGCCTCTCAGGCAAGCAAAATTGCAAATACAAATGGTGCAATTGGGAAGATCAGGAGCATGCGTGTGCCTTCTCTGCTGGTATAGCGGTGCCCCCTTTTCTCTCTGCTTTGCTACGGAGGGCTGCGTGAGTGTGACGCCCTCCGGTTAGCAAAAAGAATCGGTCATTTATGCTCAATACGCCCTGGACCGTCGTATTCTATCCCCTATACAAGCTAACATGGCAGACCTACCGTCTCATGCCAGGTAAAGTCGTGCGTGCGTCGCGACTGCGCGTTCTTCCAGGCGGCAATGAACTGGTCTGTAGCCTCGGCACGGATCTCTTCCATGCGCGGAATGATCTCCTTCCATGGATACATAGTTGTTGCTTGCGAGCTGTCCATTGCGACGCAAGCACGGAATGATATCAGCGCTATGCTGAGCTAGTTGTGTTGTAATGAATAAAAGGCCAAGAAAAAGTTTGTGCGACAAGAGTGCGGCGCTTAGTATTTTGGCAGCGCCATACAAGAAAAACGGGAGGGAAAAGAATTGAAATTTTAAGCCTGATTAGGAAGTGCAGGAGAAAAACAGGCTTTGGTAGGAGGAAGACGGAGCAGGATTTATGAAGCATGGGCATCGAGAATTCCAAGTGCGGCACAACAGCCCAAAATGGTGCGCCGCACTTGTCCATTGCAGAGGCCGTTGCTGCCAGAAAAACCCGTCCTGCAGCAGTGACATCACCGGTTCTCCCTCAAAATTGTGTGCCCAGTTTGTGGGAGGCTCAAGCTGTGGCGCCTAGGGGTACGCACTGCCTCATCACGAATCACGCCTCTCGTGCCTCAGGCGATAGCTGTGTGCGCCAGGCCGAGCTTCGCCCCATCACCTGGCTGGCGTGTCCGGCCGAGCCAGCGAGGGGAGGGGCAGTACGCCTGCATGCAACCGCCCCCTCTGCGTAATATGAGCTCTTTTCAGAATATCGGTACCTGCAGCACGCTCATCCTCAATTCTGCGGGCTGTCCTTTCACGACCAAAATGTGTTACAAGGGCCGCTTACCGAGTGCACATGGGTTGTCACATTCTGGCTGAAGGCCATGTCTGTATGCAGCCCTTGCGTGCCTTGCTAGTACAAATGAGTATGCAATTGCCGGAAATGCCAGGCATCCAAATACTGCAAAAATTGACACTACTTTTTTTGCATTAGCCGCTGATTCTTCTCAGTATGGCAATATATTTTCGCTTTGCCCCATTTAGCAGATAATCGTCCGGAGATCTCCAGAGCCGGCGCAAGAGAAATTATGTAACTGTTTAAAAGTAAACAATGAATTGTGTGACTAGAACGGAAAAATATAACCAAACTGAATGCACAATTGCCGACGCTCTATTTTACTCATTTCCTTCAGCACGCATAGCGCCAGCATGTACTCTATACGGTGTTTCCGGCACCCAGAAGCTCAGGCGCTGGTCTACGTCCATTGGCAATGTCGTCGAGCGCCACCGCCAAATCGTAGTTGATTTCAGACGAAACCACCGAGTCAAACTTGTATGCCGGATGGTTCCGCACAAAAATGCGGATCCACGCCGCTGCCGTCATGATTGACCCGTTTGCCCGGCCCCGCACAAACAAAATGTACCTCTCGATCTGCCGCCGCACATTTTCTTCCACACTGATCGAATCCAGGTACATCTGCACAATCGGGACAAGGCCGATAAACTCGGCCGATCCGTTGATGATTTCGTTTGCTGTCAGCTCGGCAACAGTATCCTCGCCGTCGGCCGGGCTGCTGCGCCGGAAGTAGAACCGCTCGTTAAACACTGCGTCGCGGTTGTGAGCGCGCTGCATGTTAATGTCCATCTTGGTCACTGGGATGTAAAAGTTGATGTCGGGGAACGCAAGCAGTGCCCGAGCCAGTAGCACGGTAAACACTGAAAATGCAGCGTTCTCAAATTCCGTCAGCTGCACCTCGAGCGGCCGGAACTCGACCCGCCATCCAATTGGCGAGTTGGGCGGCGGCGGCTTGAACCGCACGTTCTGCCAGTTGGTCGACTGGATGTTCTCAAAGTGGTCGGCCGACACCGAGTCGTCCTGATCTAGCAGCTCCTCAAAGATCACCAGCGGGTCGCGGATGAACAGATGTGCAACATGCTTGGCTAGCAGCTCGTCAATGTCATTGTTGACGAGGTGCCGGTAAATCTCGTGGTCGTACACGAGCTTCAGGTCGTTGTACTCGGGCTTGAATAGCCCGTCGTCGGAGCCTAGGAACGTGTCGATAGTCCCGTAGCGCGACTTTGGAATGACAAAGCGATCTTTTGCTAGTGGCCGCTCGCCGCGCTCCTCTGCTGTGCGATCGTCGACTGCTGCGGCAATAACGTTCCATCTACAGTCCACATCGGCCAGATAGCCGCGGAAAATGGGTGACGATGCCGACAGTGACATCATCACTGCGCCCACAGTGGCCAGCTGATCATACAGCCGCCGTGCCAGATCGACATTGGGCGCTTGCAGTGTAATTTGGAGGCAGCAACAGCCCATTCCAAAGCCCATGGCGTCCATATATATGTGATCAGGAAGCGCCGCGCCTTCCTTGGCCTCTTTATCGCCCGGGAACAGGCTACGGTCATACGGAATGCTCGGATCGATAAACGGCCGTGGCGTGTTTAGGTCGTGGAACACGGGCATGTTTATCCGGACCTTTGAGCCCCGGCGCTCGCGAATGTTGCCAGCCAGGGTGTGGAAGCGCGGGTGTGGGTTGATCACTTCGTCGGGCAGAAACAGGCTCCGTGAAAACTGGCCATTCGCCTTGTGAGGCGGCTCAAGAAAGTCGCCGCTGCCAAGCTGGGGATAACTGCCAATCGACAGAATCATCTCATCCTCCCGCATCAAACTTGCCACAATTTCACGTCTTCTCTTCATGTTGGCTTCGACTGTGGTAAGGTCAAAAACAGACGAGTTGTACGGATGACCAGGCGTTCCTACATTATGCAATTTTACTAAGTTAATATTGATTTGTGACTGTCAGGCCAGCAATCTCGCAGTGACTGCTGCGTCTAATGTAAGCAGGCGAGGATGCATGATCGGAGCGAGATAAGCACACTTGAAACTTGCACTTTTCTGCAGTCACGCATACATGCACACACATGCTAGGAACATATGCAGCATATCTTTCCCAGATTGCGTTTAAACATGGGTGCAGATATGGCGTCTTCAGCAAGCATCAAGATTGGTCGTGCATGTCCGACATTAATCGACACAATGCGTTTGCTCTTCAAAATATCACTCAATGTGCACCAGAGTCAATTAATTAACCATGCACACGATGCAGCCGCACTCTGCTGGGCAATAAACAATTGTTCCCTTTGGGCACGCGCCAGGGATAGAAACGAGGAACAAGGTAAAAAGGTTTGGGTCAAAGCATACCTTCAATCATGTAGCGTCCAAACTCGGGCCTCCACAGAGCCTCCAAATCCGGCTTTTCGCCGGTTTGGTTTGCCTTATTTAGCATCTCGTTCTCTTCAATTTGCAGCGTGCTAAGCAATTCGTGGCCTCGCTGCGACAGCCGCGCACGCCGATTCTTGCGATCCAGCGATATGAGCATGTACTCGATCTACACTCTCCAGTGCAAGTAAAAATTTTCCATCCGCGACTTTCCGTGTTAGTCAGAAATCCAATGTTCCAGTAAAATATTATAGTCGGATTCCATGGTTACCGATCTCCCTTTCTGCTTACCTCGTCACCCCACAGCAGCCGGTCTTTCTGCCGGTTCTTGGTGTTGCGCCAAATGTGAAGAAACTGCTCGATTCCGTGCTGACGCACCTCATGTGCAAGTTCCTTGGCTTGCTCCCACGGAAGCGGTGTGCCCAGCGACAGCAGTCCCATTGAATAGCTGTTTTGCGAGAAAACGATTGAGCGACTAGAAAAAGTTGTAAAGCTGTTGGAATAGGTTAAAAGATCGAGGTAATGAGAAGGTTTGGCAAAAGATAAAAAAGTTGTATAGCGGACAAAACCCCGAGTAGAGACAAAAAGGGCGATAAAGACGACCAGCAGTCTGGACACGGAGGCATCCTTTTAAAACATTTTTCGTTCATCTGGCTGACTAATTCCTCATTCGTGCATTTTAGTTCGTTTTTGATTTCCTACATTTTCTCAAGCCTGGCCCTTCCCAGCACAGGCACCATAGATATGGTGCGCGCTGCACCTTGCGCGTCGCTGATGTATGTTGTCCGCTGATTGCATGCCGTGGAAGTGGATTTCTCATCCTGGCTGACTGCCGAAAAATGCCCATGCATTTCTGTTCTTGGCCTTTTGCAGAAAATTGAATCAAGCGTGTAGATCTAGCACATGGTAACTGGCTTGGTACCAAACTTGGGATTTAGTAACTTCCGCACAGTAGCAGCCAATTAAGGAAAAACAGGTGTCGCCGATGGCGCCATTTGCCAGCTGTATTGCGTTGCCTGCCCCACCAACAACCCCCAAATTCAAGATATGAGCATTGGGCACTAAAAAGCAGATGCGCTTGCATGTGGGCATTTTCAGGGGGTGGGAAACAGAAAGTGATAGTAGCAGATGTGTATGTAGCGCGGAGCCGCATCGGCATGTGCCAGCATGTTTAATTAGTAATACAACTATTGTGACGGCCATGACAACTATACATACATTGTGTCCATTTTCAAAGACTATTTTGGACAAAACTGGCCAAGGACATATCCCCATAATCAGTCGATTAAGAGGGCCGTCGTCCTGTTAAGAAATTTGGCATTTTTAGTTTTATCAAAGCGCATCCGTCTAATTTATCAAAAACTCTGATTACACAGCCCATGCTTTCAAGGATATTATTCAAACCGCAGCCATATACACGGCTGGCCACATGCCATAATAGCATACGGTTGTATACAGAAGTTACAGAGCATAGCGTGACAGCGGACGCAGCGGATCATGCAAGCCCAGATCCAGCAATAACAAATGCCATTCCTCGCAAACCAAACAAATACAAGCTAGGCGGGCGTAACTTTATCGATTACATGCGTTGCACAGCGGTGGGCGGTGTTGGCGGCAGTGGATGTGTGTGCTTCTTTCGTGATACGTTCGTCGCACGCGGACCACCAAACGGCGGAAACGGCGGCGGTGGCGGCAATGTGTGGTTTGAGGTGGACGAAAACGAGACCAGTTTGAATTGCGTCAAGCAGCAGCTAAAGGCACGGCCAGGAACAAACGGCCAAGGCAAGTCTATGCATGGATCGAGCGGTAAGGACTTGATAGTCAAGGTGCCCAAAGGAACTATTGTGCGGGAGGCACCGCCAAACCCGCTTCTTGCAAAAAGCAACAGCGGCATTGAGCTACCAAACGGGACTGGGTTTCTGGACACACTTGAGAAGGACATGCAACAGGATATGAGGGAGCGTGAGCAGGATAAGAATTCGTGGTTTGTGCACTACCCGCGGTGGGAAGATCGTAACGACCTGACAAAAGTGCTTGTTCCGCAAGAGTTCAAGGCGTTCAAGTGGGAACTAGAGAACCCGAAACCTCTTCGATTCGATCTCACCGAACACGGGCAGCGTGCATTAGTGGCTCGAGGCGGACTTGGCGGGTTTGGCAATCCTCACTTTATCTCTTCGACCGAGCGGCAGCCGCACTACGCGCTGCGCGGACTGGCAGGGCAGCGGCGGGTACTGGAATTAGAACTCAAGACACTGGCCGACGTCGGGTTGGTAGGCATGCCAAATGCCGGCAAATCGACTTTTTTGGGCGCTGTTTCTAACGCACATCCAAAAATTGCGCCCTATCCGTTTACCACGCTGAACCCGTACATTGGCACAGTAGATTTCCGTGACACGTTCCAGATGACGGTGGCTGACATCCCTGGCTTGATTCCTGGCGCACACAGAAACGTTGGACTGGGTCACTCGTTTTTGCGCCATGTCGAGCGGAGTCGAGTGCTGGTTTACATTGTAGATGTGAGCCGCCACGAGCCGTGGAACGATTTGTTGGCACTGCAGCAAGAACTTGATCTGTACCACAAGGGTCTGTCCAGCCGTCCGTCGCTAGTAGTAGCTAACAAGGCAGATATGGGAGACCAGGCGCGCCAGAACTTTGAGCGGTGGCAGCAGATGACCAGTATTCCGATCATTCCAGCTTCGGCCAAGTACAAGAAGAATATCCTTAAAGTCACGCACACCATCCGACAGCTATTAGAATAAATACAGGTTGGCTGCTAACTTCTGAATGGGTCAGACAATTCCATTGTCAGGATGTTGAAGACGAATCCTAAGGACTGCTTCTGGCGTGAGTCAGATCCGATTAGTTTGAATGGATCGTAAAATCAAGAGTGGTCAAGTGAGTTACCAGCTTCTTGATCTGTCATGACAACATAGACGGCGACTTGTGACACGATGATGTCGTCTAAGTAGTACACCGCTAGCAACCCTTGCACGCACAGTGGCTCAAGTGAAGTGTGTACCAATTTTGAGATGTTGCGCCGAGCTGATGCTAATCCAAATGACATGGCACAATGTCGGTAGACGGTGTCACTGTGCGTGTGAGGCTTGCTCGCGTTTGACTATATGGGCGACATGATCATGTACCATGGGCCGCCATCTATGCTGATGTGACAGTTCAAGAAACTGGTAACTTGACAGCTCCCAACTTTGTGGACCACCTGACTAAATCCGATCTAACACCACGAAAAAGACAAAAGCAATCGGTCTTGGGGGTTATATTCAAAACCCTGTCAATAAAGCTATCTGCACCTGTTTATATGTTAGCAATCAACCTTTCAGGCTGGTCAAGAGCTATTAAAATAAATTGATCGATAGATGCATGCTCATGCTTGATTTAGCGTTAATTGATTGTCAAATTGGGCAAGTTGACCAGTTTCAAAACACGCGCCTTTTTCCCTGCTCCGACTCTATTTCTAATTCGCATTCACTTATTGACTACATTCCGAAAGCGTTGGCTCTACCTTTAGCTCTTCTCAATATCAACTTTGGTATAAAGAGTGACGATATGAGTGCCAACAAGCAGCCTGAAGGCGGCGGCGCGGGAACAGGCGTTGTCGACGACGCTGCCGCTGTGCAGAGCATGGTTCTTTTGACAAAAGATGCAACACACGAGCGACGTGCTGACCATGTTCTTTGGCTACTAAACAACCTCCATGTGCCGCTAACGCTAGCGGAAATGGAGAATCCATTTTACGAAATTGTCGACATAATGCCCTGCAGCACCCATGCCGGCAGTGCCACTGCTGCCAACGGAACGTCACGGCACCAGTCGGGCCAGGCTCACCACTCGTTAATGCGTGGACTACCACACCGGCCCGAGCACCCACCTGGTACAATGATGGACCTGCCGACACGTGACATTGTGCAGATGGCTGAGAGTCTGGATCGCAAGTACAGGCTCACAGAAGATACAGTGTTCTGGACGATGAACGACGGGTACAACGTGGTGTTTATTGTTGATATGAGTCAAAGCATGTACTCGCTTGACCCAAACACCAATGATATTCATATCCAGACAGCGCTGGAGACACTAGAAAAGTGCTTGATGGGCATGATACAGCCGTTTACAGTACAATCGGCGCTCGGACTGCCAGACTATCCGGTAAGACTTGCAATACAATGTAGCAAGATGTAGTAACGGACAAGGTGAAACTAAAATATACATGTTACTTTGCGGTATACACATGTTTAGGTTAAGCCGCATATATGTGCTAGTGTCGTAGGGTACTGCTCACGGCCGCCAGGCTCGTACCCAGCCGAGCGGGGGCGCAAGAAGCTGCCGTTTTGCCGCACGTTGGCCCACGCACACATGGTGACGATAGAAGGAATTCCCGAGTTTATGAAGACGATTCGCAACTTTATGTTCAACTACGAGTGCGAGATCCACGACATGCTGGGCAGCTTTCCACCACCAATGCCGCCGATTCCGCTTGATTTAGCAGACGGTGCCGAAGACACCCATGCACAGCTGCCGCTTGGAGGCGGCGGTAGCAAGCGACGGGACTACAGCGACCGCAAGTCGATGCCTTTTGAGTCGGCAGAAAGCAGAAAACCAGTCGCTGGTGACACATTTACGTTCAAATACGACCCAGACGCGCCACTACTACATACATTGCAAATAGCCGACTACTTTCTAAAGGTGATGCCTGAAGTGTGCTCGCCAGCATTTGTGTATTTGACCGATGGTGTTATGCGCTCAAACTTTGCGATATCAAAGGCGCAGACTGTGACCAGCTCACTGGCTCGACGCAACACGCAGTGCACGTTTGTGCAGGTCGGGTCGAGCGGCGGATTTACGCCCGAGACGACACTGGGGTTTGTTGGCGACAGCGAACTGCTGCTGTATTTGGCAGCGTCGCTAGACGGGTCGTTTGTGTATGCCAGCGACTGTCCTGACACGGTACTGCCGTACCGGGCTAATTTTTACCACCAGGTTATGCTAGTGAAGGAGACTCGACTAGCGCGCACGGCAGCACGGCACCGCTACGACCTGACAACGTTTGGGGGACGGCGGCCAGGCGATATGCCTCGTGAGCGGCTGGATACCAAGAAGGAAGGCTGGCTGCAGTCGGCGGCCAACCGAGACACTGGGTTTCCGTGGTGTGCCGAGTGCAAGCCGCCAGTGGTTGATACGGTAACGGCAGGATACAGCGATTATCTCATTCCAATCAACATCAACATGCTGGTAGAGGCGCGAATGAGCGAGGGCTTTACGATTCGAAGCATTCAGGTGCACAAGCTCGACCGTGAAGGGCTGTCTGAGCGCGTTAGCATCAAGCTAGAGCTGGTGTGGCATCCCAACATTACGATTATATATCGCATCACAAACACGCACTACATTAGCCATAACGACAAAGATGAAACGCACGAGTCGCCGACCGAGACCGGTAGTGTACACAGTAGTGCCGATAGCAATAATGAGCAGGGCATCGAGGACCGCGGTCAGCGGAATCCAAACATGGTGGACATTGTTATTCGGTCGTACAAGCTGTTTACGTCGGCGTTTCTGCACTGGCGTCAGAGCGATGAGCAGAAAAACGAGCTGTACGGCAAGGCAGCAATGCTGCACACGTTCCTGAAGACAATGGTAGAAAAGGACGAGCGACTACGGCAAATGTTTACTCTTCCACCGGCAACATCGAGTGTCTTGCGCTTGCGGCCAAAGCACGCGCCACCAGTATTTGTGCCGCCGGTGATCAAGACTGCGACAGGGCCGCGCACAGGCAACGAGACAATTCCGCTAGGCAGTCGAGTCTTTACAGATGAGGTGGACCCAAGCGTATTCCTCAAGCACACAGGCTGGGGCGCTCATCACTGGTATCTGTACGAGCTGATGTTGCAGCAGGCTCGGCCAAGTGTGCTGTTCAAGACACTGTCCAACTTTCGACACACCACGTCAATGTTTATCGAATCGGACTTGATTTTGTCGTACGTCGACGGGATTAACTTTGTCGAAACGGCCAAGCACGGGCAGCGTATCATGAACGACTTTCGCGCGCATGTGTGCCAGGCAGGCACATGGGCGCTGCTGAAAGAGGAGGGAACTTCAGTGGTGTTTCTGCGCGACAGCTTCCGGCAATCGCACAATGTTCCAGTGTTTGTGATTGCGCACTGGCAGATGGCTACCAACTGGATTCTGCGGGTGTCGTTTAGTCTGTTCAATGGCACAGCCGATGCGCGCAAGATTGTCATGGACTGCTTACCAACATTTAGTGACTCGTTCCGCGCCGAGTACCATGGCACAAAAGATGACTCGGTGGCTCGAGCCACTCGACCGCTACATCTGCTGCCAGTGGACCTGGACATATCCGACACGATTGCACCAAACTTGCTCAGCACGCGCGACATTGGCGACCTTCACACGTATGTGCTCGAGTGGCGATGGACGTACCTAGCACGTGAGGGTCGGCGCGAGGACCTGAGCGGTGAGGGCTCGGATAGCGAGATTGTGCGACAGGCATTGCATCGGCTGGCGTTGACTCTGGGGTTCCACCGACTTGGACAGGACTTTACACTGCTAAATGCAAAGGGCGAGAGCACAGGGCTGATGGACAGCCCGGGTGCAGACGAATACGACAGTTGTCTAACGTTCTACCACGAGCGCGAGGGGTATGACGGCGAGGAGCTGCTGCTGGCTTGTCAGTACCAGATTGTGGTAGATATGAAGCAGTCATCAGTGACAGCTCGTACGTGGATTGAGCCGTGGTCTGCGCGGTTTATCCGTATGGTGTTTGAGGATGACTTTCGGCTGCTGGCACCACTAGGCACGTTCCAACAGATTCTGCAGCCTCAGCGGTGCTTCCAGCTCAAGGTGCCTAACCTTGCCGAGTTCCACAGCCGGCGCATGAACATGTTTTCGATTATGGCAGTTGTCAACAGAAGCCGTATGGCGCTTCGCATTCTACAGCTACCAGACATTACGCCAGCGTATGCTATTTGGAGCCCATCCGAGGGTGTGGACGACATCAAGGTCGATGACCCAACATACGAGATCTTGCTTGAGACAGACCCAGACGAGGAAGTGGAGATTCAAGAGCTGGATGAGAATGACAACGTCACACAAGTCACCAAAGGCACCGAGTACTACAAAACGCATGACCGCGAGGAGACGCGTAAGCTGGCAATAGCCAAGAAGCTGCGCATAAGATACGTTGGATCACAGAGCACTGAACGACGCGCAACGCTGCTGGAGCGCTTTATGTTGACGCTGTTTGACAAGACTGAGGAGGGCAAGTACGATCCGCATATTGAGGAGTACCGCTCGAACGAGTATAATCCGTTTATTTTGGCGATGATCAACCCTGGGCATAAACGCAAGCTGTTCTTCAACCAGCGGTCAATTGATTGGATGTCTACAGGCGAGTTCACCATGGTCGCGTACCGCTGCTTTCTCGAATTCGCGCTGTTCAAACATTGTGACGCAATCAGTGTCAACGCCGAGCGATTCAATAAGCTGCGCTTTGCTAGCAGCATTGTTGGTGAGCTGACCGAACACGTTCCTGGCCTGCGCCAGGCTACGGGTGTGCCCAATGCGCTGGACGAGCATCTGTACATGGACAAGTGGTACGTCATCCGCCTCCCAAACAACTCATCGTTCTTGATGGTTATTCTACCGAATGTGTCACTGTCGTCACACAACCGTCGCCAGGCCAAGGACGAGCAAGATGTTGATGTCGATGCTGCTGTCAATGATGATGACAATGTCACTGATGCCGACCTTGTTGATGCTGCAACGACCAGCAGCGGGAGTCCGCCGCCGCCAGGCCGCCAGCGCGCAGATTCGGTACCGGCTAGCCCACCAGTGTTTACACCAGCGCTGGAAGACTCGATCAGGGGTCGCTTCGGCGCGGACTTGCGCATGTCGCGGCCAATAGCAATTAACGCGTATACGCTGGTGATGGAGTGCAGTATGGACAACGCCGAGATGCGACGGTACGTTCGCGCGATGGATATGCGTGCGCAGGCGGCAACCAAAACGACGCTGAATCTGCGCGACTTGGATGTGCCGTGCACTGACACAAAGGTGCCGGGCGAGGCCCTGCAAGGGTTTGTTGGACAAAAGGACGTGCCAATTCCATTCACTGAGTATGCGCTAACCGAGATCAAGAAGCTAGAACGAAAGTACTCTGAGACACTGCTGCAGACAATCTACCTGGCGCTATTGATGAAGCGTGAGGTGGCGCTGGACGACCTGACGGCGAGCCAGCAATCGTCGCTGTGGATGCGGCGGTCGATTGATGTTGATATCACTGCGTTTTTGCACAGCCAGGACGTGGCACGCATTAGCCGAGACTCAAAGTGGCAGGCGCAGGACCGGCAGAGCCTTCAGGACAAATTTGTTGAGCTGTTGAGTGAGTCGTTTACGCCGCTGCCACATGATGTGGATCCAACACAGGGCCGGTACTACTACTGCAAATCGACACCTGAGGAGCGGTCAGAGCTGGAGATCTGTCTGCAACTGGCACAGAACCCTCTGTTTATTAATCTGCAGTACTCAGTTGAGGTACTGGACAGCGACGACGGTCACGAAAAGCGTCTTAATATGCCAATGGACGGGCTGCCACTGTCGTTGGAGCGGTTGTGCGAGCAAGCTGGAATCCCATGGCGCCCACCGACGGACCATTTTGAGCCGCTGTGCAATGTGCGCGTGATAATGCACATCAACTGCATGTATCTTCCCGACGACTCAATGGATAGCGATGGCTCAGCATCAGCGGACGCAGAGGAGTCAGGAGAAGATAGCGTGCTGGAGCCAAAGCCCGACAAGCAGCAATTGGAAAGCCGGTCGACGCGGCTGTTCCAGAAAACAATGTCTCTAGCCTCGTTGGTGTCAAATGAATTTGACCCGGCTGCAGCCAATGGTGCCGGGGCGGATCCAGACTCGCTGCCGTCGGCAGTTATTGCCAAGAAGCACATTAGCGCACAGATGGCAACTTTACAGGGTCTACCACACGACCAGCTAGCACTGGTGCGACACTGCCATCGGCGGTTTGTGCGGTTCATTGCGCAAGAAACGCTATATGCTTTGCGAGACATCCGACCGGCGACAGTGCCACTGCTCAACCAAGTGTGGCATACGGTTGCCACTACAGTTGATGATGACGTTCCCAGTGACAAGTACGAGTTCTCGCACAACAAGATTGACCTCAAGTTCCTTATCCCTACGCCCGATGAGGCACGGCGGCGCCATGCGATTGGCTTGGTTATGGCTGAGCTACTAAAGCAGGACGGAGCACGTCCAGAGTACCCGTTGGGACGCTTGCGTGAGCTGGGTGGCATCGTGTACATGCGCGATGTTCGCAGTCGGCTCGATCGTATCCAGGCACGGGAGCGCATCCGTGCACGAGCGCTGAGTGACGCAGTGACTGGCACGCAAAGCAGCGCCGAGCAGTATTGGCCACAGGGACCTGATCTAGCTGATGCGATTCCGTCGTGGTTCCTGATTAAGCCTACATCCATGCTGGACGGTGTGCGTATCCTAACGCACAACTATTCGGTCGTGACTACCGAGGCGGCTGACAACGCACTGGCAGCCACACGGCAGCTGTTGATGGTTGCACTGAAAGCAGCCAACACGCGGCTGCTGCTCGAGCAGATGGCCGAGACTCACAAGTTCCCTGAGCAGCTGGTATTGCCAGACGCTGCACGAAATAATGCTGTGGCAGCAGCAGGCGCGTCGCGTATGGGGAGCTACACTGACACTCAGGTTGCGCGCGACGAAGCAGGAGCACACAAGCACTTTGGAGCTGACCGAACTGCAAAGTCCACTGCACCGCCGTCGCGAGACGTAAACACGCCAGCGTCAGGATTGATTATATCTGATCCTATGACAGCCGATGTGGCACCGGTTACGGCAGATGGCGAAGAGATGGTAGCACCACCAGTCAAGACATCAGGCGCAGCCGAGGCACGGCCAGGAATTACAGGTGACCCGTATGATATTGCGTCAGTGCTGAAGCAGTACACTCCAGACGACCCTGATTTTTATGCGTGTGAGGAGCAGTTCTGTAACACGTTCCCACTGCATCCCCGGATATCGCCAAACAAGGCTGTGCAAGCGGTGTTGTCTAGCGGCATGATGAACAACCGGCTGGCGAACCAGCGCAACATGTTCTTTGTGCGCGATGGTGACTCGATCTTTTACGCACTGCTGACTATCGACCGTATGGCGTATGTCAATCCGTTTGGAACGAACAGCGGTGCTGCAAGCATGATTGGCCGTAACTCGGGCTCAGTCACTAGCGCGCCTACGCCCACAGCAGACACCATTAGTCCAATGTACACGAGTGGTGCACCTGGCGCGCATACGGTGGCCACCACGTCGCCCGATCCGGCAGCGTTCCTGCAACACGCATTGCCCACGGCACAGCTGGCTGCGGTTACTGCCGATAAGGCTGGAGGCTCTTACGTGACTGGCATGTTCCGGCGGCCCTCGTTTGCCCCAGGTCCGCCTCGTGCAACAATGCCCGAGCATCCACCTACTGAGAACATCGAGGATACATTTGGCGTAGGAGACAACACGCCACGCAGCAGCCGACCAGAGTTGTTCTTTAATAGCATGCATCGATACTCTGTTGCCGAAAGCGCAGCACTCCACCCTGCGAGCATGGCAGGGACGGCACCAGGGTCTCCATCGACACGCTATATAATGTCGTCGCTGACGAACCTGGAGCATGAGCGGTGGAATGTTCACAGCAGCGAGCCTCACTCGCCGCTGATCTCCAATGGTCCCAGCAACGCGTATGTTGCAGACCCCAATGCCGGTGTGTACAACTATTACCGGTTGCCACATACAGTTTCGATTACATCGATGCCCATGTTTGACAATTATGCGCTAAACGAAGCCATCCCTGCGCTCCACGCTGAGGAAAAGTCGATTCCGTGCATTGTACTGCACATATACGGCGTGGACCGGCCACGGCGGGATATGACACAAAGCCTGGTGCAGCAGATTAGTGAGCGCATCACGGTGAATGTGACAATGCCAGAGATGTCGAACATGCTGCTGCGGCGGGTCGCACTGAACGACCATGACATCAACTTTTTGTTTCCACAGTGCAATCCAGAGCCCACGGTCCTGTATCTGCCGCTGCCGCGGTTTGTGCACGACCTGGATCGGCTGATGCTGCACATGCGTCAAGCGTTTGGTGAAGTTATTTCACCGTTCCCAGCGTCCGAGTTCCTGGCCAAGGCCATGCGCCGCACGTATATGCATCTGCGCAAGCACCATGCTGAAGACGATGACGATGACAACGATTGCAGTGGTAGTGGCAACGAAGATGAAGTTACGATTGGCGACCGGATTCCTACTGCGTTACGCAACGACCTAAGCAATATTATGGATGGGTGGGAGTACGACAGACAGACGCAGCGTCGCTTACCGATTGAGCGCTTGACGTTTTTGTACAACTTCCATACGAAGAGTGGTACACCATTGCCTGAGATGACCGACATTGGCACCGGTATTGCCATTATCTCAGCTATGCCGCTGACTCGCGAACGTGTGCTGTCCAAGGGCATCTGGGAGCGGCTGCCACCGCCTGTTTCTGATATGCCTATGAATATGGCATCACACATGGGCCCTGAACTGGGATCAGCGAGACTGGATGCTCAAATGGCAGGGTTTGACGATGCGCTAATGATTTCTACTGCACGCCGCCCGAGCTTGGCGCCGCACCAACGTCAAGCGATGAGTCCTTTAACGTCGACTGCGAATATGGAGGGCTCAGCCGCAGTGTCACCTAACTCAGTGGCTATGGCGTCGGCGAATATAAGCCCAATGCCAAGAACCGACAGAGCCCAGCCTGAATCAGCACCGTTGCCGGCGACAGAGGCATCTGCACTGTTCAGCGAGTACTTGCGGCAGTTCAAGGAGGCACGCAAGCATTTACGCCTAGACAAGTCTGATCTTAGCAACATTCCCGAGTTGATGGATGAGCAGGTTTCAGAGTTTGCCGGAGAGCCGGTGCTGGCCATCACGGTATGGAGCATTGCCAGTGTGCGACTGGACCGGTTGTCGGCGTTTGTTTCGAGTGCGTACTGGAACGCGTTGGGAGATTATGTCTCTGAGCAGGTGCTGTACCCGATCTTGTCGTCTGGATGGGGCAGTTCGCCCAATCCGGTTATCAATCTCCCAGACCCGTTTGTGGATCTGGATGAGTGTATTGAATACCCACACGGAGCGCGAGACCGTACGCAGCCGCCGGGCGTAACAGTGCGGTTGGGTACTGATCAAGTAAGCGGCAAGGGTGCGACACAAGTGCATCAGGCATTGCTGCGCACACGGGCAATTAACCTGCCACAGGCGCCCAGCACGTTTACTGAGAACTCGAAGCGACAGGTACACGCAATGGATATCGCTCGACAAATGGCACAGTATTGGGGCCGGCAGGAGGCAGTGAGGTCGTTGCGCTACCATCGCCAGAAGCTGCCACGCGTAACCGGCATATTGCACTGGTTCTCAGAGGAGCTGCGCGGTGTCTTGGAGGCAATGTGTCCAGCCATGCATCCGACGCTGTTTCGACTGCTCGAGAACCCGCTTGTGCTGGACGAGGCCGATGACCGACCAATTGGTCCGGCGCCAAAGTCGCTGTTCCCGGCATATACACTGCGCACGCCGGCCGAGCGCGAAGCATCGACTGTAGTATACGATGTTTCAGCGCTGCCAAAGGCGCTAAAGGGGACACGGCAGTCATTCTGCATTATGTGCACTCTGCCGCTGGACGAAGCCCCAACGCAGCAGTCGGCATTGTCGACAGCGCCGGTGCAGCAGTCAGTAGCGTCAGGGCATCAGTCATCGGTGCAAACCGGCCGGATTGGCGTATCGCCATCGCGAGTAGATCGTACGCCACCCACCACGCAGAGCGGCTCAGGAGCGGCGACGCAGAACCGGCGGTTGGAGTCACTAATGAAGCGGCCGGGAGAGTCAGGATACCAGCGACCTTCAGCACGGACAGCAAGTGGCGCGAATGCGACGCAGGTGCACGGTCTGGGACTGCACGGGTGGAACCAAGGCGAGGGTCGCTCACGAAACCCACGCTATAACATCCAGCGGTACGCGGGCAGCAAGCCAGGCGATGGTCCGCTTTCGAAGCGACACATACAATCACGGCTGGCGGCGATTACTGAGCGCAGTACGACAGCAAAGCGACTGCCATCGCCGACAGACTATAAGCCGATTGCTGATCCAGAGACGACAGAGTTGAGCGTAGATGAGATTGCACACTATGCAACGCAAGACCAGGGCGCACGAGTGTCGAAGATTGCATGGATTATTGTATGGTTGGTAGGTGGCGAGCTTGAGATGGTCGGATACAATGTATCTCGCCGGCTGTGGGACAGCGTGTGCGATCAGATCAAGCAGCGGCTGGAGCGCGAGAGCCGCCGCAAGCAGCTGTTGGGCATGTTTGCGTCCCACATGGGCGGCATCTTCCCGGGCTACGATCGGCAGGCGCGGCACCAGGACATTGACAGCACATGGCTTGACCGCGACGTGACGCGGGATCTTATCAACAAGTTTGCGCTGCTCAAGCAGCTGGCATGCGACGACCAGATCCACTACTTCAATATTGAACGGCAGATTCCGGCCGATTACATGAAGCAGCTCGGATTGTACGATGGCTCGGCTGCGCTGGCCCAGTTGGTGAATGGGCCGCCAGTGGCTGGTATGACGCTGAATGACTCCAAGACTGAGCTGGTGCTACGGCAGCTGCAGCCCGAGCACTTGCGTTGGGCTCGCAAATTGACGTTTGTTGACTATACGCAGCCGTACGTTGACACGCATCACCCAGACACGCTGTTCCGCATTGGCAGCCGCTTTATGCGCGCATACCAGGGTCGTATCACGCAGGTTCTGCGCTACGACGAGCTGATGAAGATTGCTGAGCGCTGGCGCCAACTAGCGCTACCCAGTGCGCCTGGCCTTGACGCTCGCCTGATGGCATTTCCTGCGAACTCTAGCGGCACACCGACGTCGTCGCAGTCTTCGAATGAGCCGCGTCAGATCATGCGCTCGATGACAGTCCATGTAGCCGAGGGCGCTGCAACTGGGCCAGTGAGACGGGTTGAGCAGTCTGTGCAGGCGCCGCTGCGTGGCGACCCTAGCAGCGTTAGCTTTGCTCGGCGGTTTAGCTCGCAAGACAAAGGCAAAGCTCCAGAGCACGCGATTCCTGATGAGAGCCACGACGATGAAGTTTCTCTGGAGGACATTCGGCGGATCTTGGAGAACGCACGGCTGTTGCACTTTGTGTGCGCGCCATTGCCGGTTAGCACGGCAATCCGGCCCAGTGGCACAGACCAGCGTGCATTTAAGAGACTGTTCCGCGTAGTGTCGGCGATGCTGCAAGACTTGGCTGACTGCTATATTGACTATCTCTGTAGCACAGGCTACGTGGTGGCACGGCGGTACGAGAAGCCAAGCCCGTGGCGTGATGCGCTGGCGAGGCTGGGATACGAGCCAGCCAAGATTGCGCAGTTTACCAGTGCTGTGCTGGGTGGCTCATATACGCACAAGGCGCGGTCCGAGGTGGTGGAGGCCACGCTGCCGAGCATTCAGATTCCGGGTGCATACTTGTTTGTAAACACAGAGCGGTCTAATCTGGTTACAGATATTGAGGTTAGCCCTGAGATGCTTTCGATCCGTATGCACGCGCTAAGCCGGTTCACATCCGAGTGGCGGTCGGCCGTGCCGGGATATGTGAGGTCGTCAGTCAACCAGCGGTCGATCAAAAAGTTTACATTTGAGCTGTCAAAGTTCAAGAAGCTTCTGCACGCCAAAAGCTTTGTGTACGACTTCCAGCTGCGGTATGCAGCATCGCTGTTGCGGCCCATTGCCTCAGCCGCGGCGCGTATGGACGCCAGTACAGTCAGGAGCCAGAAGGACTCTGATCAGTATGCAGTTTACAGCAGCGACTCTGACATAGACAGCAACAGCTCGCAGAGTGAAGGCGAGTCCAGCGATGTGGGAGTTACCAGCGACCATGTGTTGCAGCCGCACAGTCGGAGCGCCCGGCGCCAGCGCACAGTAGCTCAGGTGCTACATGTCCATGTCGACTTGACATTGTTTATGCGTGCACTGTCGCAGCAGCGCTACTATAGCACGCGTTTCTCGTCGCGGCGACTAGTGCGTGCGCAGTATCCGGTAATGCATCGCGAGATGTACGAGTACTTCCTCGACCATTCGGAGCGTTATCACTTTTACACCGACGGATGCCGGCCACCACTTGGTCCGAGTGCCCACGGCGATGTGCACGACGGAAGCGTGCCTATACCGACATTGTGTCCCGGGCATGCACTGCATTCGGGGTGCTACCGGCTGTACGAGGGCGTGCTTCCTGAAAATATGCAGGGTCACTTTACCGAAGAGCACATGCGTGGTCCGTTCAGCGACCCCGATGAGTACACATGGCCGTCACATCACGGCGAGCGGTTTGCATTGAACCTTTCGGATGCGACGCGGCCTGGAAGACACCCAATCAGCATCCACAGCAATGCTAAGCATGCTTTGAATCCGAACATTACGTCGTCAGCGCCAGAGCCAACATGGAAGCTGGCCTACCCGCGTGGCGGCAGCTCAGTCGAAGATGGTTCATATGGCCGACGTGCGCATCCACTAGCCACCCATGGTAACCCGCCGCCAGCTCATGGGCTGCTCTCAGGCGCTCACGTGCCTTCAGACAGTCGCAGATCGACGGCAGCATCGTTTGCTGCAGGATTCAATTGGCCCGAAGGTGCTACCGGACCGAAAGATGCACCAGGCAACTCACGCGAAGTGGGGCCTCGAGGACCTAGTGTGCGGATGCCGTATGCTAGCCGTGTGCACAAGGCTGCACCGGTGGTGACAGCAGGTCAGTATGTAAATGTGCATGCAGCAGAGCATCTGACAGTATCAAGTCCACTTTGCGAGGGCAGCGCTGGCAGCCATGGCAGCATGCGCCGTGTGCATGCAGAACATGATGACCGGCGGGAGAGCAGTTTGGGTCAGCTCGTGGACTTTGCAGTGAACGAGTACTCGGCATGCCGGATCCATCTGCTAAGCAACGACTCATCTGTGCGGGTGACGCTAATGGCGCTGACGCCTGACTGCGACACATGCTGCGTGGAAAGCAGTCTAGAGGCACAGCGCCGCAAGAAGCGCCTGTACAGCCATGACCAGCATCATGTATCGGCTGATGACGAGCGGCCCGAGAGCAGACGCCGGCACCGTCGCCATCGGGACCGGGCTGGCGAACATGCAGCCAGCGACCGCGAGGGTGGGCATCGGCGCAGTCGCCACCACCACCGCCGCAACGGTGGAAAAGCGCGTGCAGTCGACAACATGGCCACGCTGTTTGGATCGCCGCGCACGCAGCTTGCACAGAGTAAGAACCACGCACATCATCCGTACCATTCGACCATGGCGTCAGGCACTGCACAGCCTGCGATCAGCCAGCCAGGTGCAGATATGCACGTTTCACTAAAGCGGTGGATGTCCAGCCTCAGCGCTAGCATTGTGATAGACCCGTATGCGGATGGGTTGCGCGCAGCAGCCGACGAGGATTTGGCGCAGATCTCGTACTACCTGATTATTGACATGGATCCTCAGACAACAGTTGGGTTGAGCTCTCTGCACACAGACGATATAAACAGTCGCAATGGGTCGCTCGGTCCGGAAAGCAGCACCAGCCCTGGGTCGGCGGGCAACGTAGATGTTCGGCCAGGCGTAGTGCGCACATGTGAAGAGTGTAGCAGACTTGCACGGCAACGCGGGTGTACCGCTCTGTGCGGAATCCACAAGGCGCTGCGTGTGGCACAAGTCGACATGCGCGACTGGGAGAGCCGCGGCGAGGTGTGGGCCAATGAACCAGCGATGCTGATGGACGCATCGACAGTGGATCCAGACGAGTACGATAAGGAGGACCCTGATGTGCTGTTGTGGATCCGGCGGACGGCCAAACGCCTGGTAGCACACACAGCGCTGGACTACCACCGCGACTTTAACTGGTACTTGGCGTACCAGCATGTGCGCATGGCTGATCTGCCCAGCACCCTAGTGCCGCGCGACATTGGCGCGCTGCTTGAGTTTATTGGGCGGCAAAGCTGGGTGGACGTAGGCAAGAGCGACAGCCGTGTGCAAGAGCTGCTTGCGCTAGACATTCCTGCGCAGCGCATCATCGAGTCACTGCAACTGCGCATGCGGCACTTGTACCTAGAATCGACGTTGTTGATGACTACCCTGCAGGGCAACAGCACTGCTGACATTACTGGTGGGAATGAGCTGCTGGAAGTACATCCAAGGAGCCGTGGCAGCAACCTTGGCCGGTCGCACTTTGGATCGCTTGGCCGAGCGCTAGCGTCGGCAGCCAGCGTCAATGCAACGCCACCAGCAACGCCAACTGTCGACGCTGCGCTTGGGCTGAGTCGGTTTTCGACGGCTGACCATACGGAACGCGCACACGCAGCAAACGATGAACTGGAGTTGCAAGAGCCCAGTGACTCGGACATGGAAGCAGTCAACATGCACGTGCTGCCAAACAACCCACTGTGTCCAATTGCAGCAGTTGATGTGCACGGTCGCTTGGTTGCAGACCGGTCGTCGAGCAACATTGACAGCGTGTTGCGGCTGCTTTCGCCACTCCACTCGCGGCCGACTCGCAGAGCTCTGTTAGATCCGGCGTTCCAAAAGGTGCTGAGTCGGTATATCCGTCTTGATATGATTGACAGTCCGTGGCTGTGTCACCGGCACCGAGTTCCGATTACTGTGCCAGTGTGCAACTGGTCATTGGATGATCCAAGCGATGAGATGGCGAATGAGACCGAGTTGGCACAGCCCGTGGATCAACGTGTGCGGCAGATGCAAGGGTCTGCACGTCGCGGCGGATCAAGCATCAGCAGCATCCGGCAGCGGCGTAGCCGGACTGGCGCATCGATCGTGTCCCTAGGAATGACATCAGGGCCCAGCTCATCGCAGAGCCCGGCAATTGCAATTCCCGATGCAGCAGCAGCAGTTGGTACTAGCGGTCCGGCACACTCATTTGCTACGCACCGTACTAGCGATGCAGACATTCTGGACAGCAGCAACGTGGGCGGTACAGCACATGCAAACGACCGGTTTGCCCGTCCGCTTGTCGAGTCGCAGCCGGGCACACTGCTTGTGGTTGACCCGGCGGGGAGCGACAATATGGTTGCGCGGCTGCTTGTGCTCAATCCGTTTACATACCATGGTATGCTCGAGCTGCTGTTTGAGCGGTCGATGGACGACGGAAGCGTGAAACTGAGCCAGATCCACGCGGTGGCACGGTGCCGCCGTCGTGACGGTCTGTACGAGTACGAGCGCAAGCATATTAACATGGTGATGTCGACCATCTCAGCCGTTGTGTGGGATGTGGTGACGGAGGCTGCAGACTAAAACTGTTTATGTAGTACCTGAAATAAAACCAAATAACACTCTTTCAAAGCTCTCCAAGTATCTCATTGCGCCACTGTTGTCTCTATCCTACTCATGTAAACTTGATCGAGTGAGATTCCATTGTGATCCGGCCTCCGCTGTACGATCCACGCTTCTTCTTGTTCTTCTCCTTTGTGAACGACTTGCCGCGGGTGACTATCAGATCCCGGTGCGCCTTGTATCCAAAGTCGCCTTCGGTGTTGCCCTTGGCCAAGTAACGATTGTCCTTTAGCCGGTCGTCTACATAAACAACGTCCTCGGGCTTGATACGGCAGAATGGCATTTTGGGACCATTGACTGCGTCGCCACGCTTAGGGTGCGGTCCCTTGTTGCTGACCGGTGTTGCTGACATTACCTTTCTTTTTTTGGCCGGCGGGCTGGAGCAAACTGTCTGCTCCTCTTTGGCGCTCTTAAAGCTTGCGTTTGAGCTGCTTGCCGGGCTGCTATCGGCTCCTGTTTTGCTTGACTGCTGAGAGTTATCGGCAACAGCTGACTTCAAAAACGCCTGCACGGTCTTGTTTGTTTTGCCGACTTGGGCGGCCTCGGCAATAAGCGTGGTGACGGTCTTTTCCATCCCACAGTCGGCGAGAAGTACCTGCAGCTTTATCAGGCGTTCAACTTTGTCGGACATTTTCTTGTAGTCTAAATAAGGAGGGTTTGTATGAGAAACAACTATAGCAGATAAAATGTATAGAGAAACAGAACAGTAAAACGAGCTAAAATGCTGGAACAGAACTAGAAAAAAACCATGAATTTTTGTTAATCGTGATCTACACCACAGCGCCGGATTAATATCGCCGTTTCAAAAAGCCGTGACGAAAGCTCTTTGTCTCTTTTATAGCATTTCACTTTGGCATTCTCTTGGTACTCTTTAAAAATGGACACACACAATGCAGCCGAATCTGAATCTGCACTCAAGCTTTTTGAGCTCGAGAACAATGTGGTACCGCTAACCAAGAGCGATGAGGACGTTTACTGTTTTGACGAGGACCTCCAGCGGCAGCAACTAACCGCTGCGCCATGGAAAACAGACGTGAACCACTTTCAAAAGGTAGAAATATCGTCGGTAGCTTTGGTGAAAATGGTAATGCATGCACGGTCGGGCGGCGACATTGAGGTAATGGGACTTATGCTGGGCAAAGTGGTTGGCAACACGATGCTTGTGCTGGATGCGTTTGCACTGCCTGTAGAGGGCAGCGAGACGCGGGTTAACGCGCAGAGCGAGAGCTACGAGTACATGACGCAGTATTTGGAGCGGAGCCAGGCGTCGGGCCAAAAAGAACCTGTTATTGGGTGGTACCATTCGCATCCGGGCTACGGCTGCTGGCTGTCTGGTATTGATGTGGCCACGCAAATGTTGAACCAGCAGTTCCAGGACCCGTTCTTGGCCGTGGTGATTGACCCAAAGCGCACCATGTCGGCAGGCAAAGTTGACTTGGGTGCATTCCGCACGTTCCCCGAAGAGCACACACAGAGTAACAATAACACAGGGGCGGACGGGTTCCAGAGCGTGCCGCTGAGCAAGATTGAGGACTTTGGCGTGCATTCAGACAAGTACTATCCGCTCGAAGTGAGCTACTTCAAGTCAGCGCTCGACCAGCGGCTGATGGAGCGTTTGTGGAGAAAGCACTGGGTCAACACACTTGCGCAGTCACCGCTGATCACCAACAGCGAGTTTACCACGCAGATGATTAACGAAATCGCCGAAAAGATCAACATGTTCAGTCGAGAGACCAAGAAGGGCGTTTCGTACAACCAAATTCTGCGCGAGAGCAGTGCTATTGCCGAGGAGATCACCCAGGGCCACAAGTCGCATGAATTGAAGAAGAAGCTGTTCAACAGCGCCTAGTTTTTCTAGTGGAATTTAGCTGGTTTAATTGTTCCCATAAACTCTTGTTTGTAAAACTAAAAATTAATATACCAATTTAGTCCGCTTCTGCTCATTAAATGAGGATTTGTTATATTATTTAGAACTTAATACTGTTTTACACAATGGAGTCCAAGCCAAGCAACCGTGATTCAGAGCTCAGTATACAGCTGCCAAATGAAGATATAGTAGGCCAGACGTCTTCCGAAAGCAGTAGCACCAAAAGTAAGCTGCAAAACGTATAGCAGAACCACCATCTTTTTTTACTGGCAACCAAGCAACATCCAACTAACAAATGTTATGCTTGCATATGTTAGACAATAGCTTTAATTTTCCTATGCGCAATAGCCCGCAGATGCTCAGCACGCCGGCGAGTGGCCAGCCGCGGGCACGCAAGAAGGTGTTTATAAAGCCCGGATTTTCCCAGCTGGACTGGATGCGGCTAACGACATCGGGCGAGGACCTGCGCGGGGTTCAAGAGCTACGAGGACTGACAGCAGAAGAGGTGGCCCAGCACAACAAGCGCAACGACTGCTGGATGATTATTTGTGGCAAAGTCTACAATGTCACTCGGTACGTGGACTTTCATCCAGGCGGCCGGAGCCAGCTCATGCGTGCAGCAGGCAAGGACGGCACCAAGCTGTTTTTCGAAACACATGCCTGGGTCAACTTTGAATCCATGCTTAAAGAATGTCTGGTCGGGTTCTTGACATGACAGAACTCGCACGTTTGTCTTGGCACAACTATAATTGGGGTTTTGCGCTAAATTTATATAGAATGAAATGAATACATGATGTGAGTGAATAAGAGTCTAGGTATAGTTGTTTCTAGTCATTAGTGGATTCGGGTTCCAAGTGCAGCGGTCCTTCGTGCGGTTCAGTCTTCAACGACAGCAGCAGAACGCCAGTGCCAAGCAAGCATATCCCCGTGGCAATCATTGCGACCTGTACAGGGCTGAGCAGCGGGAGTTGATCAAAATACACGAGTGAGCTCAGCAGCGCCGACAGCGAGCTGCTACAGTAACAGAGCGGAACCACAGTCAGCGTGCTACACAGACGAAGCGCCCGCTGTATATAGTACAAGTTGGATAGCGCGGTTACCACCAGACCAATAACAATGGCCAGGGCCAACGGATCGTTAAACTGCATGTCGCCCTGCAATGTTAGCACGACCAGGCCAATTCCAGACTTTGCCAGCAACAGAGTTTGGCTGCAAATAAGCCCCGAGATCACCGCCGACAAAAAGCCCGACACATAGCGCGCCACTTGTTCTGCTCGTGATGTCTTGGCCTCGCACGGCAGCACATCTGCCGTCGCAGCAAAATACGCATCGCTACCAGCATCCACAAGCCTCGGCGTAGTGCTAGAAGATGAGTACACGGGACTGGGCGTAGTGCTGGTAGATGAGTACACGGGGCCCAACGTTGCCAGCAAAGGCTCTGCTTCCACGCCGCGTGTCCATCCACGTGATGCAACATTGGCCAATTGCATATTGGGCGTGACTGCAAATTCCGAGACCACGTTGGCTCTAGATCCCCGTCTGGCCTGGTCATATCGCCGGCGCCAATAAATCTCAGCTGCAATCAGCGCAACGACCATTGTTGCGTATACCACAAAGAACACCACATATGCCGGCCGCCTATACAACAGCATCAACTGCCGCAGCGACAGCAACGGCTCGTCAATCGCGCCAAACACTGCAACACACATGCTGCCCAGCGTCACCAGCAGCGTGCCCGCCATGTCCGTGTGCACAAACGTGCTTGCCAATATGTAGCGCGCAAACACTGCGTTGGCCACCAGGCCGACGGCTGCCAGCGGCGCCGCGACAAACACGGGGAGCATGCTGAGGGCAAGCATTGGTGGCGCTGTTGAGCTGAAGAGATACAAGAGCAATCCCAGCTGCCACTGCTTGTCTTTCCAGAGGGGTCGGCTGCTGTCGATGGCCTCGAGCCGCATGTGGGCGCGCTTCTGCAGCGTCATCCCGAGCGAGTGGCCCAGAGACCCTACCACCGACGCACCGACGCCCAGCAGCAATCGTGAATACATAATACAGAATAGCGCTCAAATAATGCAGGGAAAAAGTAAAGTATAACGAAAAGGTAAAGAAAAGGGAAGGAGTGAAGAAACCAAAAGTCCAATTTCATACCCCACACGAGTGAGAAAAGGGGGCTTTTCTAGTTTTAGACGAGCCAAGCCTTTTTTCTAGATTTGGCAAAATACTGGGCACGTGGAAAATATTTATAAATCAGCCCGGACACAGAACTGGTTTCATGTTTTGAATACACATAGATGTATCTGCTTTCTTGTCAGCTCTTGCTTAACCGCCATTGAAAAGTCGGGGATTCGATAAATAAAGAACATATAAAAGAAATAAGCTTTGTAGCAAAAGAATAGTTTACTCTTGATCAATCTCTAGCTCAGGACCTGGCTGGCTCTCGTTAGTCCGCTCGAGCAGAGGGCGAATCAGCGAGTCAAAGTACGGAACCGGCTTCTGTGGGTTGAGGCTGGTGACCAGCTCAAAGTACTTTTCGTACACATCACCGTCATAGCGACCCAATGGCGAGTTGATGATGTAGTCGGAATAGTCGAACGCGTCAGTCAACGGCACTGCGTCCTTGCGGATCTGTGCGCAGGCGTCATTGACAAACACCTTGAGCGCCTCGATCTGTGCTCCCGAGTAAAATCCAGCCTGCAGAAACTCACCACTGTGTTGCACAGCCGAATGTGCACCAAACAGCTGTGCCAGCAGAGTGAGGATTGGCCGTAGCGCTGCTGGGCTCTGCTCGACCTGCGCAACAAACCGGTGAAGCAGATACGTGTATGTGTGCATGCGCGCAGCGTGCAGCCGCGACGCCGACGAGAACTCGTATGCATTGTCCTTGCTCAGGCCCTTGGCCACTCCGGCCTCAAAGTCGCGCACAGCGTTGACAATCGCGTTGGCCGCAACGCTGCTCCATGCCGCCTTCAGTGCAGCCAGCGAGCTGACCTCGGCAGCCGATTTTCCAGAGAATGGCTTGGTCTCCAGAACCATGCCGCTCTTGATGGCGTCCTTTAGGTACGCCAGGTTCTCTGGCAATGGCTGGCCCTTGAGCGCGTCTAGAGCAGTAGCCACCAGATAGCGCCCACATTGCAGCGTCAAAATTGTGTTGTCGCCCTCCCACGTGCAGTGCACGGCAAAGTCCGAGTACGCCTGCGACAGCCCCGTGTATGCCGAATACCCATGGCCGCCTAGACTCTGACGGCACTGGTCAATGATGTTGAGGCACATCCACGTGCAGAACGCCTTCAAGCCAGCGCTAGTCGCATGTGTCTCCTTGAGGTTCTTGATAGCGGCATCCACAGCTGCACCCTTGGAATCGCCTAGCTCGTTGAGCTGGCTCATCAGCTGCATATAGCTGGTGTTCATCTCGCGCGCAGCAAAGATCATGGCAAACGTCTGCGCCATTAGTGGCAGCAACCGATGTTGGTGAATGGGATAATCAATCAGCTTGCTCTCGAGCGCACCAGGTGTTCCGTCGCTGAACTGCCGCCGCACGCTGGCGTAGCGTGTGGCAATCGTAAGTGCACGCTTGGCCACGTTGGCAGAGTCACCGACCATGCTCACACGGCCCTGAATCAGCGCTCCGTATGCAAGCTGCGCTAGAGGCGGCTCAATGACCTCGCCTGAGCGCATCACCTTGGTGTGCTTCATCAGCATGTGCGACCGTGGGATGCGCACGTGCGTGAACCGGATCCATCCATTGTCAATCTGGTCACGCCCCATCTTCTTTCCCAGGTCACCAATGTTGACGCCAGGCATCAGCTCAAACGTCTGGGTGTCGCGCAGCTGCACCACAAATGTCTTGGTTCCGTACCGCTTGCCACCCACCAGCAGCTGCGCATATACTGCACAGTGCGTTGCTGTGTGCGCGGCTCCGCCAATCCACCACTTTGTCGCTGTAATTGTCGGCGAATGCACAATAAACTCGTCCGTGTTGGGATCAAATGTTGCAATTGTCTCCAGTCCCGCCACGTTCGATCCATGGCCCAGCTCGGTCATACCAAAGCATCCAGTAACTCCCTGCATCGTAAATGCGCCCTTCTCCATCCAGTACGCAAGCTGTGCTGGACTGGCTTGGCCCTGAAGTGCGCCAAAGAACAGCCCAAAGTGCACGCCAAACCGCGTCCAGAATCCAGGATCTACTACGCTGATAATGCTCATCCGTACCATTGTCTCTTCTAGAGGCCGGCTAGTGGCCTGGTCAGCAAGCCGCCGGATCTTCTTCATGGCGCGCTCGCGCGTCTCGGCCAGTGTCAGGTTTGGGTGGTCGCTCACTCGCCACAGCGGGTCGCGCTCCAGCTCCAGCATGATCTGCTCCTTCAGCTCGGTTACTTTCTTGTCGCCGTCAAGCCAGTATGTTAGTTCACGAATGGGAAACGACGGCGCCTTGCGCTCTTCGGCAATACTGGCCTTGGGACTACATTAGCGTAATGATATACGAGTATAGCCTTTTTTAGCTGGTTCTGAATTGCATATGGTTTTGAATGCGAATGAAAGACAAAAAATAAACTTACTCGGCAACTTGCGGGATATTTGCGTCGAGTGTCATAGTGCAGTATCAGTTGTGAATATCAATAGTAATGAAAGCTGGAGAGGAAGCAGGATGTGCGGAGAGGGGCGCCATTCTCTCAGCGCTTTAAATGCCCAGGCTGGCGTAATACTCTTTTCATATGGGTGCTACCAACCGCAATAAGATAGGCATGTGATTTTCCGGCGCAAACTCAGCATGTGAAATAAATAGCCACGTGCTTGAGGCAACCAGGAACTGGATTCCACAAACTGTCAGCTTTGATCCGTAATCGTAATGACCGATTGTGGTAGCGATTGTCTAAAAACGGATATTCGAAACTCAAATTAAGCTGGCAAGTTCAGAGTTACACATTCACATCTGTCTGATTGCGTAAGCCGCATATTACAGAGGCAGGTTAAATGTGCGCCACACACAATTATCCTGAAAAGCATAGTCACCCACAATATATATAAAACATCGAGGCTTTATAAATAAGTTGTCAAATAAAAATGCAAGAAAGAAAACTACAGAGAAGAGGTGCTAAGAATATGGAGTAAGCGCGCGTTATCGTCAGTAGACGTGGTGTGACTCGCGGTGCGCCACAAAGTCGCCGATGTAATGGCCAACCCAGTCACATTCGCCGCACCGGAACTGAGGCCCAAAATCCGGTTCGCTAGCAGTGTTCTCAATCATTTTAAATAATAACTTTAAGAAACTCGGAAACGAAGAGGTGCTTGCTGAAGCAAAAGAAAAAGAAAGTCAGTAGATCGCTGTTATGAATTAGTGAAGGAAAAGTAGATGCATCGGCCTGAAAAAGAAAAACAACAGTGCGGATTCTGTGCCTTAAATACATTTCGCAGGAAGATCAGAAGCACAAAAGTCTCCAGAGAGAGAAGGGCGGATGACAACCAGCATGCTTGCAAGCCATGTTTTCCTTCCTCGTGGTTAACAAAATAAAAAGAGTGGCCTTTATGGCTGGCATCCAATTTTGGATGTTCCCGCATCAGCGTGCAGAAACACTCCAAAATAGCAAATCGCAATAGCCGATTTCGCAAATTCCTCAAAGCGCCAAGCGGCGAAGAGGGAGTTTCTCACTACTTGCTGGGCTTGCGGAGCCAGCTCTCATGTGACGCTCAGGGCACTGGCATTTCACAGCATGCCTATCTCAATTATCTCTTCACAAACTCCGAATAGCACAATGATGCTTGTTTCGGCCCACTTGAATATGTGCTGGAAAACGCACAATGGTGCACGGGAGAAGGGAGACGCCAGGTTGCAAGCACATGGACGTTATTCATTCTCAACATATGTGAAAAGGCTATACTTTGTGCGTGTCGTTCAAATTTCATCCACAATACAATTACCGCTCAGCCCATCCCACACCTGTCTGTCTGCCTCTTTCTGTGTCAGCAGAACTCCATACAACGCCGTTCTTGTTCTATTCGCCCTATATCCATTGCATCTGACTGCCAAGACAACAAAGGAAAAATGCCTTCAAAGTCCGCCTGTCGATTTCCGTCGCATGCAGCTGGTTGTTTTTTGCTCCTTCACAATTGTGTAGCTGAACAAGTCACTAGCTACTAGGTGGTTGTGTCCAGCACACGTGTCGGCATAAGGTTTCTGCACGCCAATCTTAGTCATACCACTGCCGGGTAGAATCTGCCTTTGCAGAAGGGACACTGTGGGAACTTTGTCAATATTGTGCCAGCAAGACTCTCGGGATGTCCAACATCGACGTGCTTGCGCTTGGCCATGCACGTGCTGCACTGGTCGGATCCAGGCGACTTGAGGATCGCAAGTGTCACCGAGCAAACATCTACACATTTTGCAGCATTAATTGAAAAAGTCGAAAAAAGCGCGCCACCATTTTGCTCCAAACATGGCATATACGCGCTTGCATGCACATATATTGATGTAGAAAAGACATTTGTTCACCCGATGCGTTCAACAGCTGAACCTCGCTGGCCAACTCCAAGCAAGGGGTCAATATACGTACCGAATATGTGATTCCGCGCGCAGCATGCTGTCTGTTTTGACAACAGAGACATACCTATATTGCAATAAGAACATTTAAAGTACGATTCAACAAATCGTAAATGCATTTCTGCAGTTAAATTAGCAGCAGTTTCCGAGTTGCTTTCAGCCGTTGTGAATTAGATTACAGCAACAAGACTGGCATTCGCTGCTGCAGCGCGTGGTTGCAGAATAATAGCAAACAATATGGCAAGTGATGTCCTTTGTGTGTGGAATTCACGACGACGTGGACAAAGAACAAGCAACAAAGAATATGCCAACCTACCCATATGACAGACGGGACAATCTCCTTCTGTTATCTCGTTGCTATTGTCCATAACGACCGGCAGGTGGCCAATAATGTCTGCGTATGCCGGCTGATGCACTGCCCAATGCAATTGCGCCAAATATACCTGATCCTCATCTACACCAAACACCAGTAGGCGGAATCAATATTAAATCAGTAAATGGTCAGCACCAACATCTGGTAAAGTGCATCAACTTTGATTAAGCGACAATAAATGCCATTAAAGGTCCAGAGCAGACGATTAATTGTTGGCCTCGTGGACCTGTAATATGTTGTACCTGTGACTGTATACTTGCTGTCGCGCAGCATGAGACTAATGTAGTCAAATAAACCCTTCACATGATGGTCAAGTGCCTGGCTGCGTGCCTCTGCCACCAGTGACTTGTACTGATCATCCTACACTTTTCATATATGCGCTTTGTGATATCCAAAATTAGGAAGACATCCACTTTGCCAGCCTGCAAGCGCGTACGTGACAGAAAATATATGCAAAATGTTCACATGGCATGCACAACTTACCTCTAGTATAGAGCCAACGAGGCTGAGCATAAACCGCCACTGCTGACGCTCGCCAGCACTGCCCAAGGTGCACTTTTGCGAGAGATATTTTGCCAGGGCACCGATGCTATCGGCCGACTCGCCATCAAGCACATCCCACAAGTTGTAGCGCAAGTTGCCGTGATAGCCACCGGTGGCTATTTGTTCCAGTACACGCTTTGAGTCGTCCAGCGTCCAATCGCCAAGCTGGTGGAAGTGAATCCGCGTAACCTCTGCGCCATCTCGCAATACATCCCAGTTGACTTGATCGCTACAAAGTTAACCCCACAAAAGACAGTTAATATAAAAGTTCATCCAACAACTCACTGCTCAGGCACCCTCAGTGTCTGGATACTTACTCGGCCACAAATGTCAAGTAACGGCCGTTTTGCGAGACCATCATTCCGCGGAGAAACAAACGCTGCATGTTAAACTTTGTCGTAAACGAGCGCACAATGGTCTTCTTCATGGCCTCGCGCAGAGGTGTTTCCTCCTCGGTTGCCCGATGCCACTGGCCGTTTTGGCGTCCAAGCACAATAATTTCAAAGTTGTATGTCCCAATGTACGCCCGGTCACGTCTTTCATCAATAACACAAGTGACAATCGTCTGGGTCACGCCCAATGCCACACTTTGCACCGTGGGGTTGTGGATATCGCGCAAGTCTATTGTTATGACCTGGCCTAGCTTGACTAGTATAAGCAAGTCTTTTCCCACACCATGGGCGGTGACCGGCCGCCAGTCTCTCTCGCATATTGTGGACAACACAGACGCCTGCGACAGATCTCTTGCCACGCCCCAAAGCTGTACAGTCCCGTCAGCGGCGCCAACAGCCAATACGCACATGTCAGCTGGATTCTGACGCTGGGCATCCGGCAGCCACGCCAAATAGCTGACTGCAGACCGACACGCCGCAAACTTTAACACGCTTGTCGACCCGACTGTGTCTGCGTCCTCATCAGTGACCCCCAAGCCAACAAGCGACACAGAGCCGCCCATGGACCCGCATGCAACTACTGGCATCGCGTCCCCGTGTGGTGCAGCCATGACCACGCTGGCAATAGAACAAATATGCTCCGCGCCGCGCTCAAACCTACCGCTGCCCACTTCCTGCCAGTTTTCAAGCTCGGGGTTCTTTTTGGACGCGAATATGCGAATAGTAGAGTCGCTCGCCAAGAGAACTAGTGCGTTTGGGAATGGAAAGCTGGCCGGCAGCTCGTCCAGTACACACACGGCTTCAATGTTCTGAGTTGACTCAATTGCAGCACAAACTTCGTGCTTGGTCGGGATCCCGCCGGCTACGGTGAACTGCGGTGCAATAATAAACGCCTGAGCACTGGTGCCAATAATCCACCGGTTGGCCGAAGACCAGTGCACTCCGTTGAGCGGAAGCGGCGGCTTTGCAAGTTTGACGTCCATTAATAATGTGCTTAGTACAAGCGATGTTTGTGAATAGTTTATATTGTTGAGAATAAGCTGGATGAATGCCAGAGCATGTTGTTTACTAAATCCAAAAAACATACTGTTATATTCAAATAAACAAATGTGGTACTGTCTGAAGTTATGGTTATTTTCATGCTTGTAGATCTGTAAAGATGACAGTGATCCGCAGGCTGGTCGGCAGCGTCGGATCAGTCACAGTCAGCGTGGACCCGCTGTCAAATAGCTCCGTTAGGCTCTTGGAGAGATTTGGGCGAGTCTGCTCTTCGAGCATCTTTGGATTCTGAAAGTACAGACTGGCATTGCCAAACATCAGCGACGGTGCCTTGAGCTGGAATGTGCTGTTCTCTTTGAGCGAGTCAATTAGTTCCTCGAGGGTTGCCGTTGACGCTGCGTTAATCGACCCTTCCACTTGTCCACACACAATACACGTTTCAGATTGGAACAGAGGATAGGCAAGAAAGTAAACGCCGTCGTCACCCGTGTACATCATAGAGTTATCCAAGTACTTGTTACAGCTGGTTATAAGCTTGACCGCCTCATTTACACATGCAGCGGCAATAATGGCGTTTGTCGACGCAATAGCAGGAATGATGTTCTTGATAACTCCCTGAGCCAGCGAAAAAGTTATTCCCGTAATGTTGTGGCTTGCTGCGCGTGTAGATGCCTGCTCAACCACCCAGTTGATGTGATCTGGGTCGTCGCCGTCCAGCTTCTTGTCAGGGAACACCCGTGGCCACTCCAAAATCGAAGCCCACTCGATGCAGTGCTCTGGAAGCCGTGGCGTGTTGGCAATAGTGCAGATTGGATAGGTGGTCTTTGGCGGATACATGTCCAGGCCGCACTCAAAGCACGCGCCGTTTCTGGGGAGGATTACACGCATGTTGCCACGAAGACCCTCGGTTCCGCCGTCAACAATCGGCTTAAATCCCTGAAACCCATGACTTTCAGCCAGTCCATGGATATACGCGTTAATCCAGCGGCGTGCCTCAATCGAGTCCAACCCGCAAACAATCAGAGATAGGTCCAGGTAGAACTCCTCAGACATATCCTGAATGCGCTTGTAGTGCGCGGTAATGTTAACGTCCGGCAATCGCTGCCGAATAAACTCGGCTGCCACTTCGGCTTTGGGCTTGCCGACGTCCTTCTTGCGGAACAGAAACTGCCGGTTCAGGTTGCTGATGTCTATGGTGTCCATGTCGATGACGTGGATGTTCTTGAACCCAGACATTACTAGGTCCTTGAGAATCTCGCAGCCCAGACCGCCAGCACCAATAACCAGTATTTTGGCCTGCTCCATCAGCTGCTGAGGCGTCTCACCCTCGTCGTTGACAAGCTCAAAGTCCTCCACATGCGGTGCCTTGAGTGTCAAAAACCGTTCCATCCCGGTAGCGCACGAAACAGCAGGCGTCATTTTTCAAAAGCTTGAGAATGCAAATTATTGAATTGTAAAGAAAAACTGGTGAAATTTAAATATTTGCAGCAAAAGAGAGAGAGAGAAAACCTGCAAAAGGACCTATGGTGTATTACAAAGATGGACTTTAAAGACCTCCGCAGTCGCCATGAGCACAGCTTGAAGGGGCAGTTTCTTGCTAGCCTAATCAGTGTTAATAATTATTAATTAAAACTTCAAACAAGAGCTATCAAGATTACAAGACGTTAACCGGCCAGTCACGGTTGGGAGTAGGCGATGTCTGCGACCAGAGCTCTGCCTTGTCGACGGCAGGAGTTGGTGCTGCTGTGGCACCAGTCAGGGCTATAATGGCAGCAACAATGACTCCAAAAGACAATGTAAACTTCATGGTCACGGTTGTATGGGCTGAAGAAATGTTTTTTTGCAGTTTAAAATTTAAATAATAAAAATGGTGCTTGCTAGTTTCGCGTTACGCGTCGGACAGTTGAATGTACAAGGCAAATAATAGAAAATTAGTGCAGAATAGTATGCATGGAAGAAGCAAGTCCATTTATTTCCGCGGAAATGAAGATGAAGACTGTCTCTATTTATACTGGTAGTAAACCGAGGCCATGCGAGGAATAAAATACTGGCAGGAGGCTTCTCCCTATTTTTTATCTCGAGTTTTTAGCAGGCGGGACGAAATGGCCACGCCATGCGTCGGCTGTGCATCATATCTGGTCAATAAACGCGTCGTTCCGAGGCAAGAAACCAGTAAATGGAGTAGCATGTAATTATATAGCGCAAAAGTGATGGCGAGCGCACGCTGAGCATACTGTCATGGCAAAATAGCGGACATATAGAAAATGTGGCAAAGGCATTGCGAGCCAGCGTGGCTCTATTGAGCAGTGGCCGCAACTTACGTGCCCTCCCCGTCCGTGCTTGGCGTCATGCGTGCGAATCTGACTTGTATGCAAGGTCCCGCTGTGCCCAGTCAGACGAACGGATATACACTTTCTGCGTCAGCGCAGCACGGGCTCTGGCCGGCAGGTGCACATTGGATAATGGACGATTCACCGAGCCGAGAAATGCCCAAAAACGCCCGCCGGCCCATATCGAGCAGATGTGTGCGCTGGGGAGCGAAAATCAAGGAGGCGACCGACGCCTCTCTCATAAGTTGCGCGGTGGCCTCGGACTCTCCGAGATGTGAGTGCGAGCTACGCGCAAAATAATAAAAGCCCATAGAAAACACCAAGTGACTTTTATTGTGCTGCTCTGACTGCAAGTTGAGCCATGGACCTGCAGAAGGCACGCGTGTCAGAACACCCGTCCTGCTGGCCTGGTCAGGGCTTTGTAATAACTTTAAGCGCTATGCATTCTGATTGAGCATGCGCGCTGCAGGTCCTCCCCGCTGAACATCTGTATCATCTGGAACAATTGAAAATCCTATTGGCCCAGATCCTGTGACTTCGTGCATATCTCTGGCGGCCATTTCCGCAGTTCACAGCCTTTTCGAAAAACCCCATTGCAGTCGCAGAATGGTGAAAGAAAAAAGCGGAGCGGGCAGCACCTGGCAAACGCAGTGCTTTTTGATGCAACGCGTGGGTCTGGAGCTGTAAAACCGCTTTTCTTCTCTAATTTCCTACCTTTGGCCTTTTACGCCTTTTTCCCAATAGTACTTTTTCCTTATGGCAAGAACCAAGCAAACCGCACGCAAGTCTACCGG